>BDUI01003408.1:44439-70795 GCA_002335545.1 Apodemus speciosus
TGCATGTTAGAATCAATTCTGTGGCACCATGTGGCCTTAATTTTTCTCTTTTTTCTGGAGATGGCAGGGGTTGAGAGGTTTTGTGTAACTCTGGCTGACCCTAGAACCGGCTCTGTAGTCTAGACTCACAGAAGTCCATCAGTCTCTGCCTCCTTAGTGCTGGGATTAAATGTACCACCAGTTGCCTGGCCCATGTGGCATTCAAAGAGAGAGAAAATAATATTTCTTAAAAGCTTATAAGTACACCTGTCATTAGTTAAATTAAAGCACTTGCTTCATAATATAGTATTTTTCTAATAAAATGGAAACATGGAAATGGGTTAACCAAAGAATGATATGTAAACCAAGTTTAATTACTAAAGTGATGTTCTTTTAACAAAAGTGACATGATTCTGCCTTCATTATAAACTTTAAAAAAATTGTCATTTCTATGAGTGTTGCAAGTGATTTCTTACAAACCATGCATTCAGTGGGATGATGCAGTGGCAGTTCTGTGAATTCAAGGCTAGCCTGTGCTATATGGAATTTCCTGACGAGCTTAGGACACTTGACAAAAACTAGGTTTGAGGAAAAAGCAGGTCTTGTTAGCATAGCTGGAGATTTTCTGTGCATTTGAGGACAGTTTGGTTACATAGTGAGTTCCCAAGACAGCCAGGGCTTAAAGGAAAGGAAAAATTATCTTAAGCTATGTTGTATATATATGCACTCGATTAGAGAATACCTAAATAGGRAAAATGCATTCACTGGTTGAGGCTTGCCTCGTGGTGATTAGGGCTGGAGCACAGTCCACACAGGCATGGTAGAACATGCCTGCCAGGATATGAGGCCAGCAGAGCAAAATGTGTRTGCATGCGTGTACATGTGTAACATTCCTACTTACTGATGAAAGCTTTGTCTCTTACAGGTTTGAGACATGCTTTGAGGAAAACCTAATGACACACAAAAGCATCGAACAAGAAAACCTTATTTCTACTGTAGAGAAAATCTGTTGTGTACTGTATAGAAGCATCATCTGCTGATAAAAAGCTGATGGTCTATGAGCCAAGGCAGGAAGGAACTAGGTGGAAGTGCTGGCAGGGAAGAGGAACTCTGGGATAATCAGGTGAGGGGACTGAATTGCTCCTAGCTATAACCAACCAACCCCCCAGCCCTCCCCAAGAGCTCCCAGGGACTGAGCCACCAACCAAGGGGTACGCATGGCTCGAGCTGCATATAGGCATCGGTGGGAGGAGAGGTCCCTGGTCCTATGAACATAGAATCCCCCAGTGTAGGGGAATCGAGAGTGGGTGGGTGGAGGAACATCCTCATCATTGAAGCAGGGGAAGAGGGACACGATAGGGAGGGGGCGAAACTGGGTAAGGGAATAATACTTGAAATGTATATTAAATAAACATATTTTTTAAAAAATTGCCCCTAGCCATGTAGCACTCATATAATAGGATAAACGGGTTGGTTAAGTCACAAGCTAGCTAGTCTGAACAAGTCCAATCTTGAGTCTTTATTCTGGGAACAAAGAGCCAGGAGGGAAAAGCCTGCAGCTACATTTTTATAATTCAGTCGCTTTTCCACCTTTGAGACCATCAACATCCTGATTTGTAAAGGTTCATGTTCCTGTAGACATGGCTACCCTTGAACTGAGTGGTGTGGCTCAGTTTGCTTTTCAAATACAAAGATAACAAACTCACAAAGACTAGTAGACAATTTTAATTCAAAAGTTTTTTTAGTTTCCTTAAATATTTATGTATTATTCCACATTGTGGAAATAAAGTAAGCAGAACATTGAACGTTTTCGAACAATGACAAATATATGAGGACGAACCTAAACAGGCCACAGGCTTAACAGCTGACGGATTAGACTATGTATGGACGTTCGGGGTGCACCAGAATTCCAAACTGCTACAAAGATGGTAGTTGGGAATCCAGCTGAAGAGGCCGGTTCTCAATCCTCTGTTGTCACTGCAGCTGGACTCTGTATGCACCTATTAGCAACTTAACCTAAAGAAGAGAAATGAATGTGTCAGTACACCTTGTAAGAACATCCAAGTTTTTGCTATTTTTAGTAAAAATATAATCCTCCTAGTTAATATATCAGGTAGCCATTATTAGAATAGTTTAGTAGTCTGGCTTCCTTTTTTCATATGGAGAGCTCTTGCCTGGAAGCACTCAGTGGAGTGCTCAGCAGGGATGCCCTCCTAAGACTTAACCTTCCACCAAGTATACTATGTCCAACACTCAGATGCATCAGTTTACCCAACAGAGACATCCTAGTAGGAAGAACTTGTCTGTACCATGTCCTCTGACATTTCCAGTGCCACAAGGGATTATAACAGCAGTTACTGTGTGAAGCAAAGATTTTCACCTTGGCAAAGGGTGCTTCCGTCAACCTTATAAACAACTTATTCAGGCCCGCAACAGGACTGAATGAATAAACAAAGTGACTGTCCTAAAGGGAGAAGATAAGATAAAGTCAGATTCAGGTCAGGGTTGTGACATCTACAGCAGAGACTAGGAACTTACTCAGATCAGTGAAAATGAGGGTTTTTTTGTTGTGTGTGTGTGTGTTTTCTTTTAGGATCTCCCTGTGTATCCCTCCCCCTCTACTCCCCCTCAAAAAAAGTCCCACTTTGACCTTACTTGATAGCTCACCTCCTAGGCTCTCTCTCACCATCGAGGGTGGCCAGCCAGTGAAGAGATACCTGGCACCGCCTTCACTATACATGCCTGTACACTAAATGCTCTTATCACTCAACCATTTGTTTTGTGTCTTGGTAAAATAAAAGATCTCATCTCAGCACTTGGGAAGCAGAGATGTGAGGACTAATTCAAGTTAAAGGCTTACCAGGTCTACCAAGAATTACAGGACTACATTCAATACAATGTATTAATTAATTAGCCTTAGGAAAGAGTTCCAGTGGCAAAAGTGTGTTAAGAGTGATGGTGTGCTATTATATAAGAGTAGGAATAAGGCCAACTTTGTATTTCACCAAATCAAAGCACAAACACCAAAAAAGCATTCCTTTATTAAAAAAAGAAAAGCAACCCACTACTAATTATGCATAAACATAATATTGTGGCCTCAAGTTTTCAGGCTTAAGAATATATTCTCACCTTGATGGTTGTAGGACATATGGTAGCATGATTTAAAGTGAATAAACATTAACATGTTTTAAAACAAAATTCGGGTCATTCTCTTTTATGGTAAGTGGGAATTGTCTGACTCGCTAACTGGCCACCACAGCCCAGCCACATTTAAGCATTCTTAACCGTTTTGTGTGTGTAGTGTACGCACAGCTGTGTGAGGTGTGCATGGCATGTTAGACAAATGTGGAATCGTCCTCTATGGGCAGTTTCTCTCGCTAAGACAGCTGACAGGTAACCKCCATGTATTCCCAGCATTCACATGGGCCCTGGCTGTCCTGGAACTCACTCTGTAGACCAGGCTGGCCTTAAACTCAGAAATCCGCCTGCCTCTGCCTCCCAGACTGCTAGGATTACAGACGTGCACTACCACCACCCGGCTTTTTATCACAATTTTTAATAATTAAGAACTACCAAAAAAAATCTTACCAGAAAAACAGGAAGTTGAAATTTATCATTTAAAACCACAGCTTGTACACTGCATGGTCCACAAAGCCGAGCAATAACGTCTTTACCCAAAAAGTTTGCATGGAAAATAAAGAGGAGGACACCAGAGCCTGGGGAGAGAAGAGAGGATGAATGTTTCGCAGCACTGGGGACTGGGCCTCTCTGCCAACAGGGAGCTTGTCCAAATAACCCTAAGAGAGACTTGTGTGTGCACCGAAGTTAACTAACTGGTGGTTTTACTCTTCATTATGTACGAGTGTTTTGCTGCATATGTATGTGTGCCTGCTGCCTGCAGAGACCTTTAAGGGGTGTTCAAGAAGAACCCCTAGAACTGTAGTTATGAACAGTTATGTGGATGCTGAAAGCTGAACCGATCTTTACACATATGTATAATTTGCTAGGAGGACAGATGTAGACAGCAGCATCTGACTTAAATAAATATTAAAATAGATATCTGTGCTTTAGTTCTTCAAATGTATGTCCATAGAAATAATCCACCCAAATACCACATTATAATGTAGCTTGAAGCAACAATTAAAAAGAACAAACCTTATTTATTCTGTGTACTTGCACCTACACAGCAGGCACATGGTGTATGGAAGCCAGAGGACCATTTTAGGGAGTTGGTTCTCTTCACCATGTGACTTTTAAGGATCAAGCTCAGGTCACCAGGCTTGGAAACAGAAGGCTTACACCGAGTTACCCCCCAGTCCTACATACATGTTAGGATTGTAGATAAAAATGCTTAACAAAGGGCTGGAGAGATGGCTCAGCAGTTAGGACCACTGACTGCTCTTCCTGAGTTCAATTCCCAGCAACCACATGGAGCCTCACAACCATATGTAATGGGATCCGAGTATACTCCTAAATAAAATAAAAATCTTAAAAAAAAAATGCTTAACGCCGGGCGTTGGTGGCGCACGCCTTTAATCCCAGCACTTGGGAGGCAGAGGCAGGCGGATTTCTGAGTTCGAGGCCAGCCTGGTCTACAGAGTGAGTTCCAGGACAGCCAGGGCTACACAGAGAAACCCTGTCTTGAAAAATCCAAAACAAACAAACAAACAAAAAATGCTTAACAAAATAGGCATGGCCTTATTTTCCACTTTAAAGGAGAACGTTCTCTGCCCTCCCTTGAATGTGCATGGCACACCCGTGGGGACAACCCTCAGGAGTGGGCTCTTTTCCACCACGTGGGCCCTGGTGCCCTACTTTTATTCTTTTGCAACTTCACATATTCATACTCCGACTGTTCCATCCATTTATCCCACTCCCCACATCCACCCACAGACTACTTCTTCCCAATAGGTGCCCCTCCTGCTTGACTGTCTGGCCCACTAGTTTATAAAGTTTCTGGCAAGAGCATGGCTGGGTTAGTCACTTAAGCAGGAACAACTTACTATTCATTCCACCACTGAGGAGTATGACCCCCCACCCAGCACCCATTAACTGCTTATAGTTTTGTCACTTAAGTCCAATGGGAGGACAACACCTGTTGCCCCCTCCCAGGTTTTCTTAAAAAGTTAAGCCAGGCAATGAATGGTTCGTGCCTTTAGCCCCAGCTCTCAGAAGGCTAAGACAGGACCAAGTCAAGACTTAACCAAAGCATGGTAGAGCACAATTTTAATCCCAACATACAGGAGGCAGATGGATCTCTTGAGTTCAAGGCTAGCTTGATGTACAGGACAGCCAAGGCTACAGAGTGAGACCTTGTCTCAAAAAGCAACAAAACAGAAACAAAGAAGCCAAACAAGGAGGAACTCCTTGTAGATGTAATAAAATTTGGGAGAAAAAAAATGATTCCAGGCTAAGAGTCATGAACCTGTATTTTAATAAAACTCGGTAAACAACTAATTATAGAGAACCAATACTTTAAAGAGGACTCATGGTGGCAGGTAAGAGGGACGGGAAGGCCTCCTGCTAGGACAGCACTGCCAACTATCACACAACTAACTCTTAGCTAAAGAGTTCCTTCAAAGTAAAGGACTACTGAGAACAAACTCATCTGACATACTAACTACAGATACTGAAGTCTGAACAGGTTATATGCTTCCTTACCTTCAGGCATGTTCTGAGGGGGCATGTAATTAAAATCTGTTGAGAAATCTGGCCCCTCACAGAGCCGATGACATGCTATTGGGAAAACAGGTTCCAGTAGAGCAAGGCGAGATTCAAAGTAATCCCTGATTGTTTCTTCTGCAACTCGTGAAAGTCTAGTAACAGAACACAGGGAGACTGTTAATGTTGGGTGTGGTGACTCATGCCGCAGAACTCAAGAATGCTAATGCAGAGTTTGAGGCCAGAATGGCAAGAGACCCTATCTTTAAAACTTTTATGTAGATGTGCTGAATTATTACACTATACTACATAAGTAACCATAATTATTAACAAATTAAAAACTTGAGTTACCTTGATTTGATTATTATATTATGTACTACATCATTCTGACACTGTATCCCACTGTACAATTGTGATTTAAAATATACACCGAAGGGGTTGGAGGTGTAGTTTGGTTGCCTAGCATGCATGCCCAGGATTTGATCACTAGTAAGTAGCACATAAGTCATGTGTGCATCCTGGTACTTAGGAGGAAGACAAAGATCAGAATTTCAAGGCCAGCCTCAGTTACAGTGAGTTTGAAGGTACACTAGAAAATATGAGACTCTGCCTTCCCCTCTGCAAAAGGAAACCATCAGAAGATGTATTTATACTGTTCGATGCCCATGAAAGCTTGCCCACTAACTTTTCTGCATTCCAACTTGTTGTAACTGGCTGTCCTGGAGTGAGTACTCTGTAGACCAGGCTTGCCTCAAACTGAAGGACATCTGCCTGCCTCTGCCTCCTGAGTGCTGGGATTAGAAGAATGTGCCACCACTGCCCAGGCACATGGCTAAAACAAGTGCCTTACCACTGAGCTCTCGCCTTAGCTTTGACTTTACCTTGGAGAACTCCCTTTCCACATTTTGCTTTGTCTGCCCCTGTGCAGCTGTGTGGAGGCCATCACTCTTTGCCCTTTTCTTTGCAGCAGCTGTCTCCCTGAACCTGGAATTCTCTACCCAGTGAGGCTGGCATCTAGAATCCCCCAGCAAGTTCTCAAATATCTCACTCTGCTGTGGTTACAGATGTGAATGAGACCATGTTCACATGAGTGCTAAAACCCTGGTTCTCGCTTAGTCACCTCACTTCATTTTTTGTTAATATAGGATTTCACTACATTGCTTAGGCTGGCCTTTAACTCATTCTGTAGCCCAATTAGGGCTTAAATTTACAGTCTGTATGCTTTAAAAGCCGCTAGCTGCAATTGTGTCTGACCTCACAACCCGGCACCACCTTTGTGGAAAGGACCTACACAACTCTGGCCTCACTTGGCTTTCCCCTCATGATAGTGGCCTTTAAATTTCCTTCTCATCCATCTCTTCTCACTGGAACAGTAGTGGCACAAGGGCAGCCTTTTCTGTCTTCACAATGTTAACCTTTGACACAGTGTCTGGCACAAAAATTCACTTAGCACTTTTCTAATGCATGAATGAAAAACAAGAAATGAGAGCTCCTCAGTCTCAGCAAAGGAAGATAGATGGCTGGCCACCTCACCGACAGGTGCTCTCGTTGTTCAGAGACAACGAGAAGAACTGGCTTCCAGGAATTCTGTATGGGAAATGCCCAGGACAGGCTTTCCAGTAGACACAAGAGGCAAGATGCAACACGGTTCCTTGCCTAAATCTTATGTTGTTTACAATATGTGCCCTCTGCCTAAACATGGTGTCTAGTTACAAGCTAAGGCCTGGGGCTGTTCCTCCCAGGCTGTCTCCTRAAGTTTCCTGGGTCCTCTTTAGCAGTGTTTTTGACAGGTTTTGCTAAATTTTGTTTTTATGTGGGACTCGGGATAGAAGCTCTACCACAGAACCACACCCAACCCATCAAAAGAATTCTTCAGYGATATGGCTCAGAATTCACTTGAAATAGACACAAAAAKAGAATAAAAGAGGAAGACATACCAATCTCTGGCTAATAAAGGGGTATGCATGCATACACACGAGTAGACGCTAACTYATTAAAGAGTCTCACTACTCTAGGCTAGCTATGTATCTATGAACTATTTATCCAAGTTCTAGAACTAACTTGTAGATCTTTTTGCCCTAGCCTCCTAAATATTGCTATTATAGGCATGGCTTTAAGGATTGCTGAGGACTACCCCAGGGCTCTGTATATACTAGGTAAGCTTCCAGCTGAGGTACATCTCCAGTCCTAGACAACAGTTTAAGATGTTCCCACGGTTTTCTAAGATTTTGGTAACTTGTACAGAATAAATATGCCACTTTCTAAATTCATAATCTACTGAAGAGAGAAACCCTACAAAATAATCTTTTCTGAACATTTTCCTACACAAACCATTCCAAATATGTGTTCAATAAGTTTTTCCCACTCTGACTTAACCATGACACTTACGTCTCCAAGTGGCTCTTCAGCAGTTCATAGACAAGCACATTATTACACTGTTTTGCAAAATATAATGCACTATTTTGGTGCTTTGACAAAATGTTGCAGTCTGCTCCGCATTCAATCACAAGGCGGACAATGTCTGAATTTCCTCTTTTGCATGCCTAGGTCAGGAAAGAGGAGTGGCACCGTAAACCAAAGGAACTTCACAGTTTCTTCACAGGTGTCTGGCAGTGCTATCTGAAGAGGACAAAGCCTCAGGAAGAACCCTGGGGACAGGTCATACCAAGCCTTAGCATCAGGACAGCAGTGAAGAAGTAAACTAGAGGCTGCTGTGAGGAAGACCTCAGCACCCCTGCTTTGACACCCTCTCCACTAGACCTTCATTGTTCCAGCAGCTTTTTATGGTGCCTTCTCACAGCTGATGCCCAGTTCCTGCTTGCCTTTGGTTGCCAGAGCTGCAGGAAAATCAGCTATTGCCTGTTACCACGTTCTGTGGATTTGAACCACTACAATTTTGGAGAACTACTCACTTGATTCCTGTTCAGACAATATTATTTCATGAATCTCCTTCCAGGTCTGCAAACTGCTTGTCTTTTCCTGAATGCACTCCCTAGTGAACTACGGAGCATCAGAACAAACCCACCCTTTAATCTGGGGACTTCTCCCAAGTACCCTTAGAATACTCCCAAATCTGGATGGTTCTGTAGAAAATGCTAGAATACCCCCTGCCCCTCTCTGTTCCTGTGCTCTTTCGTATACTGAGGTGAGTGTCTGCTGTTTAGTAGTTTCTCAGTAAGACATTACCGAGTGCCACCTTTGGTGTACTTATATAACAGGCAGACACACACACAAAGACTACATTCACATGTAATCTTAGACGCCTGAATAAAAGATTATTTATGAAAACCCAAATCAGTCATAGGGAATAATCACAAAGCAACGATCAAGGCTTAGACCTTAAAGGTCTGATAGGAGGCCCAGGAGAAAGATGTAGGTTATAGACCACAAGGTTCAGGAAAAGCCTGGGGTTGTACCAATTCACTGCTCACACCTRACAGGATAGAACTTGGCATTGCAGAGAAATCCCTGCTTAGATCACAGATTAGGCAAAGCTGTACCTCAGGGAAGAAATAAGACAGAGCCAGCTACGGACAACTGGATCTGCTGAGTCACAGCAGCACTATGAACCAGAAGCCTAGAACTCCCGCAGAAGAATGAGCCATGCTGCGATAGCCCCAATAGCTTCTGCAGAACGGAGAAGGGAAAAATGTCTCTTAGAGCTAGCAGAGTCCCTACAACTTAGAAGCCATAATCTTTCATTTTGGCATCCTTTTAATCTCTTTTATTCCTGGTAGCCAAGACCAGTATTGAGAAAATACTTTGTAACTCACTCTCAAAAAGTTTTATTACTGGCCAATGACCAGTTTGTTATTTCTGATAAGTCTTTGCAAAATACTCAGGTTGAGTCTGGTCTGAGACTATGGACTCAGGCTAGAATATCTACATATGAATTAGCACTCGCTCAGAGCCCCCACTGTAGAGGCTTAAGAGAGCTGCCACTTTTTGTCTTGCTAATGCCAGTGGAGTCTCCAGCCATCAGGATAGTCAGAATAACAACTTTGGCTCATCCAGGTGTGGCTCAGATTTCAGCTCATAACCTAAGGATGCTAGTTGTGCTTGCGTAGTTAGCCACATTTTTAGTATGTAATTGTCAGAACCTGACACTCAAGTAGGGGGCTCTAAAATAGGGCTCCTTACTAGAGAAAATACACGCTTTTCCACAATGTAAAGAATCCTGCGTGTGTGTCTTCATTTATCGCCAATTCATACCCTCCTGGCCCAGAAATTGTGGTCTCGCCCACAGCTGAACTCCCATGAAGAGCTAAGGCTTGCTGCAGAGCCACTCTGGGCTGAGGCTAGTAAGGGACTTGCAATCTACCACTCAGTCAAAAATATAAGCAGCGTGGTTGGGTACAGCAGAAACTCAATCCAAAACATACCTATAAGCCACAATTCCATGAGATGGATTCATAAAATACAAAATAATGAGAGCACACATTCCTTTCCTATTCCCAGAGGTCCAAACCTATGATGATGGATGTTGGGCACCCATTCATGTCACTACAGTGATCCTGGCTGTATTGTCACTGCACCTTTGGCAAATGACCTGACTTAGGATAGACAAAGTCATTAAGGCATTCAGCTAATGTTTATGGACCTCTGATGTCAACTTCTTAATTGGCACTGGACATATTAATTGATACTAGGAAAAATCTCTGACTAGCTTAGCAGACAAACTCTTCCTTCTGCCTTAAGGAATAAGCATCCACTTGGCTAGAAATCACCCAAAACTACACTTTGTGCAATTGTGGTTCTTTCTGCCTCTTTCCAGCACCTTCTACTTCTGGCATAGAGTTATCATTCACTGAAACACTTGCAGTCCCTTGCATCTTCCCCAACTCCTGCTGACTCAGTACCTACGACCTCCACCCCCCCACCATGACTCTTGCTGGGTCCCTCAGACTGAGCTTGTCCAGTACATCACTGACCTACCATGTTCTCCTGCTTTGCTGATCCACTTCTAGTCTATGGGAGCTGCTGACTTCCGGGGACTGCCTTGTCCCTACCCCTTTCCTGCATCAACATACATACCCACTGTGAAATTCAAGACTTACTTTCATGAGTGCAGTCTCACCATTGCTTTGCTGGACATTTACGAAAGCTCCAGCTTCTAAAAGAATAGCTACAGTTGTTAAAAAGTTCTATTAAAAAACAAGAAAGAAAAGTGACTAAATTAATGGAGAAGAAAAACCAAACAAWTTTAACACTAAGATTTCCTTAAAAGACAGACCTATCACTGGGCAATGGTGACACACGCCTTTAATCCCAGCACTTGGGAGGCAGAGGAGGTGGATTTCTGAGTTCGAGGCCAGCCTGGTCTACAGAGTGAGTTCCAGGATAGCCAGGGTTACAACGAGAAACTCTGTCTCGAAAAAATAAAAAGCAAATAACAGACCTATCTTCTAGATGTTTTGCAGTCAGGAAAAAGACTCAGTAGATTCTACTCCATGCAGGGGACTAGACACTGTCTCCTGATTTTTCACTGGAGGGCCACAGAAACCCACCTCCTGAGTCTAGTCCCTCACTGATTTGTCAGCAAGTGCCACTTGGAGCCAGCTTACCCTGTAGCTTCCTGTGAGTTCTCTAAATCGTTTAAGATAGAAATAAATACTATTTATTTCTAACTAGAAGTTGTACTTACTATAAATTGCTGATCAAGCAAGTCATACTTTAAATCTGATTACAACGTACTGCTAATAGCAGAACTTCATGTCACAGACCCACTGAAAGTACAAAGTAAGGCTCCATGACATGACCATTATATTTCACTACGAAAAGAGATTCTCAGTTTCCCTTCATGCAGTCAAGTCTCAAACCTTCTCAGCAGCATGAATGAGGGCTGTGGTCCCATTTTTCTGGCGCCCATTCACTTTTGCACCTTTGGTGATGAGAAGTCTAAGGAGGTCATCCTGACCGCCTGCTGCAGCCAACATCACCAGGGTCATCCCAGTAGAATCCTGTGACAGTGAAGCCTTGTGAGTCTTTAATCAGAAACATTTTAGAAGCAAGACTCTTTAATCAAGCTATTTCAAGAAGAAATCACTAAAGAACAGTGACTTAAGCATCCACGTAGTTTGTAAGTAATCAGAAAAAAAATCTTTAGGATTTTGTTGTGCATGTGTTCATGGGGGGACATGCATACAGAGGCCAGAAATGTTCATTACCCTATTATTCATTTTTATTATTTTCCATTATGTATTATGTCTGTGTATCTCTGTGGGGTATAGGCATGTTAAGTCCAGAAGACATCCAATCCCCTGGAACCCTAGTTTACACACTATTGTGAGCCCTCTGTGTTCTGGGGACACTACAGTCCAGTGCAAGGATATCCTTAACCACTGAGTCATCGCTCTAGCCTCACTCCACTTTATTTATTTATTTATTTATTTATTTATTTATTTATTTAGAAAGAGGTTTCTTATCAAATTCAAACTGGCTGGCCTATAAGCCCAAGGAATAAATTTTCTCTGCCTCCCAGATGTGTGCTATTTGACTCTGCCCTTTCTTTGTATGTGTGCCAGGAATCCAAATTCAGGTCCTTCATGCTTGTGTGGCTAGCACTTTTCTGACTGAGCCATATCCCCAGCCCTAGGATTTTAAAAATCTGTGTATATGAATCATACAACACAAGAAGTGGGCACAGCTGGAGATCAGAGGACAAACCTTGTTAAACACAAGGTTGATTTGCACTGCCGCATACAGCAGGCTACCTAGTCTACAAGTCTCCAGGATCTTTCCTGTCTTTACTTCCTATTTTGTCTTAGTAGCACTGGGATCACAGATGCTAGCTACTGTGCTTGTCTTGTGTGGATTCAAACTTGGGTCCTGATATTTCATGGCAAGCCTTTTATATACTAAGCCATCTCCCTAGCTCCTAGAATTTTAAAAATAAAAAGGTTGCTGTGAGGCATGGTGGTGAACACCTTTAATGTCAACACTCACAAGTGGACCTCTCTGAATTCCAGGCCTGTCAGGAATACATAGTGAGATCCTGTTTCAAAAATATAAGTATTGCTATTAAATTTTACAATGTCCATGTGTAAGTAAGCAAGTATGATGGCTCATGTACTTGGAAGGCAAGGGCAGAAGGATTTCTGCAAGTTTGTGTCCAATATGACTGACATAAACATTCAATTTTAGGCTAGCCTGGGCTGGGGGTGGCTCAGTGGTTCAGAGCACTTGTTGCTCTTACAGAGGACCCAGTTCAATTCCCAGCACCCAGATGACAGCTCACAGCTAGCTATAACTCCAATTCCAGAGGATCTAACTCCTGATCTCTGTAGGTTCCGGCATGCACATGGTGCAAATACATATACTTAGGCAGATTCATACACATTAAAATTAAATATCTGAAATAAAAAAAGTAAAGGGGCTGGAGTGATGGTCCAGTAGGTAAGTGTACCATCTGCTTCCAGAGGTCTGAAGTTCAATTCCCAGCACCAACATGGCAATTCACAACCCTCTGTAACTGTAGTCCCATGGGATCTGGTGCCCTCTTCTAGACAAACATGCAGACAAAACACCCATGTACATAAAATGCATACATAAATCTTTCAACAAGTAAGTAAACTTCCTGTAATAAATTCCATATCACGTTTTCTTTGTATAAAATGAATGGCAAATCTAAGGCAGATTAGATCAGAGAAGAACTTGACTAGATGAGTGTGGTGACTTACAGTCATAATCCCAACACTCAGGAGTTAGGGGTCATCCTTGGTTACACAGCCTGTCTACAGGAGCCTGGCTCAGAAAAAAACAATTCTTTAAGTTTCTGAAGGCAACTTACAGATACACTTCCCCTACCAACAAAGATTAAAAGATTAAAACAAGAATTTTCGTTGTAGGCGCACGCCTTTAATCCCAGCACTTGGGAGGCAGAGGCAGGCGGATTTCTGAGTTCGAGGCCAGAACTCAGAAATGAGAAACTACAGAGTGAGTTTCAGGACAGCCAGGGCTACACAGAGAAACCCTGTCTCGAAACAAACAAACCCAAAAAACAAAACAAAAAACCCAAAACCACCATCTAGTCTAAAGATGAGACACTTAAAAGTCATAAAATACATCAACAGATATACCTATATAAATGTAAAAATTACTAAAGCTAGGACTATTTGAGAAGTTTAGGTACAAAAACAAAAACCTCACACACATTGGTATAAAAAGTCCTGAGTGATAATAAAAAGCTGGGCAATTGCTATATATGAGCTACGATCAAAATATACATTGGTCTGCAGTGATGGCTCAGTGGTTAAGAGCACTGTCTGCTCTTCCAGAAGACCTGGTTCAATTCCCAGCAACCACGTGGCAATTCACAACTGTCTTTAATTCCAAAATTTGAAACTCTCACACAGACATATATCTAGGCAAAACACCAATAGACATAAAATAAAAATTAAAATACCTTAAAAAAAAAGACATAAAAATAAAAAAAAGGCCACTTAAAAACAGAAGTTCTTTTATACTATTTACCACTGCAACATAGGAACAATCCCCAGACAGGGTTTGAGTGAGTACTACCTCCCATATACTCAAGTATTTCAACACTGGTTTTCCACTTAGTGGCACTGTCTAGGAAGATTGATAGGTGCGGCCTTACAGGAGCAGGTATGCCACTGGGGATAAGCTTTGAGACAGAGCCTTGCTCTGCTCCAGTTTACTCTGCTTTGTTCTCTGTGTTTAAGGACATGAGTCTCAGCTTTCTGCTCCTGACCTGTTGCTGCCAAGACTCCCTGCCATGATGGACTCTTATCCCTAGAACTCTTTGCCCAAATAAACTCTTCCTTCAAGTTGCTTCTGGTCAGAGCATTTTATTACAGCGACAGAAAAGTAAATAATACTAAACCAGTCATTTTGGAGGGCTGGAATTTTCAGAACTCTAATATACACTTAAAACAATGTGAACATATATTACTTTTCTAGGAAAATGACTGAACTACCATATAGTGTCATAACTAGTTTGCATGCTTCTTTGTGAGATGGTTTTTTTTTCTCCAAAAAAAACACAGTACCTCTTGATCCAAGTTGTACTCTTCATTTGAGTTCAGTGCAACCTTCACAGCAATATAATCTCCATTTTTCACAGCATCCCTCAACAAATCTATAATGAAAAGAAAGTTACATCAGATTTTATAAATCTGATTTGTGGAAAAGGCAAATAATCTACAAATCACTTACTACTTGGAATCCTATTTGTTGTGATAAAGGGCTCATCTTCCCCATCCAGATGCTTTTGAAAATCGTCTAATTCCATCCACTCCAACTGCAGGTCCATACCCAAACTCAAACCTGGGTGCTTCCCATCTGGAACTCACAAAGGCGTCATTAACATACACACTTATGGAGTACTATAAATTAACATACACTCTTATGGAGTACTATAAAAACTAACGAACAAACAACCCCCCACAAAACCATATGATTATTAAACTTGTCACATTTTAAACAAACTTTTTTTTTTTAAAAGATTTATTTATTTATTATATGTAAGTACAATGTACTTCAGACATCCCAGAAGAGGGCATCAGATCTCATTATGGATGGTTGTGAGCCATCATGTGGTTGCTGGGATTTGAACTCAGGACCTTTGGAAGAGCAGTCAGTGCTCTTAACCGCTGAGCCATCTCTCCAGCCCTTAAACAAACTTTTATGTATACTGCATTTAAATTTTATTTAGTAAAGGAGGGGAAGGGTAAGACAGGGTTTCTTTGTGTAGCCTTGGCTGTCCTGGAACTTGATATAGACCAGGCTGGCCTCAAATTCAAGAGATCTGCCTACCTCTGCCTCCCAAGTTCTGGGAGTAAAGGTTCGTACACCACTGCTTAGCTTCATTTTTTTTTTTTTTTTTTTAAAAATCAGATTACAAACTAGTGGCGTCACATTGCTTGTTTTGGCTAACCCACCCCAACCCCTTCTCCCTCTTCCCCCATATCTCAGCTTCAACCTTAGCTCGCAGTACTACTTACCCTGCTCCTTCATATCACACACATACTGGATTACGCCCTCTTCTATTTTCTATTTGAGTTGCAGAGCCACAGGCTCCCAAATAGCTCCTTTAAGCCTTCCCCTGGCTCCTCAGGTATCTGCTTTAAATGTTTTGCCTTTGGTCTTCCCACTTTCTCTTTCAGTATGTAACTCAATCTTTTCTTTCACTGCTAAAATTTAAAATTTCTTGGGCAAATGATGAATATCCACACATTAAAGATAAACTATAATTGTAATATGTAAATTTGGGTGAGAGCAGTGTTTTATAGAAAAGTGACTTTGACCTTGGGACCTTCCTGCATCCAGCTCCTAAGCGCTGGAATTTCATGTATGTGTCTCCATATTCAGTTATATGGTACAGGGAACTGGAACTCAGGACTTTGAGCATGCTATGCAAGCACTCTACTAACCCAAGCTATGTTCCAAGACTCTAGTAAGTCTTTGTCTTACTCTTTTTAGATACACATTGCTTATAACCATTGACATGAAGTCTTTATGTGTACACAGGCTGTATGCAAATGCAGACCACTGTTCATGATGCTTCCCTTACTGATAGACGCCAAATGCTCCAACAGGGCCACAAAGCCCCATCTCTTGCCTACTGACATTCTACTCCTACAGCTAATGGCCCTGAACACTAGAATGAGTATTTTCTTTCTTACACTCCAACACATACTTGATCTTTAACTTTTTTTGTACTTTCCGGGGTGGAGGTGGGGAGTGGTGGACACATGGCAAAGCACAATGTGGAAGTGAGCAGACAGCCTGTGTTCTTCATAATGCAGGCCCTGGGCACCAACTCAGGTCATCAGGCTTAGTGATAAGCAGTTTTACTTGCTGAGTCATCGTGTTGGCATTTCTTTTACTTTTATATTAAAAAATCTTGGAAACCGTAGAGATGGCTTATCTGTTAAAAGCATTGGCTGTTCTTCAGAGAATCAGGGTTCAATTCCCAGCACCCACATGGCAGCTTATAGCTGCCAGGAACTCTAGTCACACACATGATGCACAGATACACAAGAAGACAAAACACCCATATACATAAGATACTTAAAAAACAAAACAAAACAAAACTCCTTTGAGGTATTGAGATGGCTCAGAGGGTAAGGACTTTGGTTGGCATGCCTGACCACCTGAATTCTGTCTGTCCCCAATTATATGGTGGAAAGAGAAACACCATTCCTAGAAGCTGTCCCTGGCTTGCATACATATAGCACATGACTTGGGTGTTTCACACATTTATAGTCTTTCCCTGCCACAAGGACAGAAACCTGAGTTTCATGACTACTATCTTTCTATTCTATTAAGGGTTTGTTTTCCATGTACGGAGTTTTTGTATATGGATAATCTATTATCCTGAAATAGTAACCAAGAGCTTGTTTATTCTAACAGCATAAGTCTGTGACATCTGCCACTTTTCTCCATCTCACAGCTATGCATGGGTCTGACAGAAGACTGTTGTACTAATTAATATAATAATAATATAATGTACTCAGATAATCTTCCTAATGCCAAGAAGATACAGGTTTCTTAAATTAACAACAACAACAAAAAGACGTATGTATGTGTTTTGCTTACATATATGTTTATGTCAAGTGAAGGCCCTTGGAGGCCAGGTCTAAGAACCCATTATTGATGGTTATGAAAAACCAAGTGGGGGCTGGAGAGATGGCTCAGCGGTTAAGAGCACTGACTGCTCTTCCCAAGGTCCTGAGTTCAGATTCCAGCACCACATGGTGGCTCATAACCATCTGTAATGAGATCCAATGCCCTCTTCTGGGGTATATGAAGACACCTACAGTGTACTTACATATAATAAATAAATAAATCTTTAAAAAAAAGAAAAGAAAAGAAAAACCAAGTGGGTACTGGGCCTGGCTCCTCTGCAGAGGTAGCCATCTTTCCAGCCCAACTGCTACAGTTTATATAGTAAACTTTGGTTACTACTGACATAATTGGATATAGCTTCTGAAATCTTCACATAAATCTTAGTATTTGTAAATTCTATGGGAAATTATTTTGTTTTTACAGTACTGAAGAAGGAAACTAGGGCTCTGCACTAAATCACTGAGGTAGATCTCGAACCAATGCTAGGTGGTTTTATTCTAACTGGATGCAGGCTATTATCAGTGTGAAGTAAATGACAGATGTGTAAAACAATTTTCTATTAATAAAAATAGCAATCAAAGATTTTAATAGGTTCTTTACAGTGCTGAGTATCAAACCCAGGTCTTCACATAAGCTAGGCATCAAATGCTTAGTTACTTCCAAAAAAATGTTTGACAATTTTCTCCATATATATCTTATGTTATGTCTTAAAATATTTTTAGCAATCTTTTAAGTATTACATGCTCCTTGGAAGTTACAGGAATGGAGATACAATTGGAAGGCTGTGGTAGGCTTAGCAACCTGAAGGATGTCTGGGGTTATACAAGACCCTATCTCAAGACAAAAATAATCCTTTCACAAAAGACTATTATGTAAAATTGGATCTGGAGATGAGTTTTTTTTTTTTTTTTTTTTAAAGAACATCTAGTATGTTATATATTCTGAATTGTTTTTTAAAATCTCAATATGGAGCTGGAGAGACGGCTCAATGATTAAGAGTGCTTGCTGTTCTTACATGGTGTATAGGATCAGGGTTCAGTTTTCAGCACCCACATGGTGGCTCACTACCATCAATAACTCTAGTTCCAGGGGAACCAATGCCCTTTTCTGATTTCCTTGAGCATCAGACACAGACACAGACACACACACACACACCCCACGAGAGGATTGAGGAGAGAAGTATAACACTCTTACAAATAAATCTACTTGGGAGTCAGAGACAGAAGGACTTCTGTAAGCTGGAGGTCCAGCCTCATCTACACAGTATTTCCAGACCAACAAGGGCTATGTAGTGAGACCGTCTCAACAAAATAAAAAAATATGTACTTATAGAAAAATATTTTAGACTATTTCTTGAGATTCACAGATTAAATACTTCATGTAAGATCAAGCTATTTCATTTGTACTTATACACAGGTATAATTTAAATTCCTTTAAATTCCTTCTTCCCATAGCTTTTGTATTCTACACAAGATCCTTCTCTTCCTAAATTGTTCCCAGGATAACACCTACAATATAGTCTCATTTATATCTCCCATCTTATGTAAAGTTAAAAATAAATATCAGGGAGTGATGGTACACATCTACTGTCCCAACACTTTGGATGTAGAGCTAAGAGGACCCTGAAGTCCCTATATAGCTGAGGATGACCTTTCTCAGTCCTCTTGCCACTACCTACTGAGAGCTTTTGTCTCTCTCTCACTATGCAGTTTTTACACGATCATTTTGGAATGAAAGCTCAAGATAAAGGACTGAACTAAGCTGGGTGGTGGCGGCACATGCCTTTAATAACAGCACTCAGGATTCAGAGGCAGGCGGATCTTCTCTACGGGATCAAGGCTAGCCTAGAGTGAATTCCTGGACAGACAAGGCTACAGAAAAAGCCTTGTCTTGAAGGAAAAAAAAAAAACTTAGAAAATATTTGATGCATTAGATATCAAAGAACGACTTGAAGCTTCAACATAAGTTACTCAAGAGATCCAAATAAAATATTCTGAGAGAAAAGTAGATAATATAATAATCCTTTCTGTTCACTCTAAGTGAACAATGCTAAGCAAACTTACCAGAATTCTCATCTGTTTGGCATACACTGTCTGAAACTTCCTGATCCCCTTCTGCAGCAATGTATGCCCAAGTGTCAGTCTCATCCCGCGTATTTCTTTTTTCTTTAAGTGAACACTTGTCCTTGGTTTTGTTATCATTTGTAATTTTATAATCCAGTGATATTTCTTCTCTTTTTGAATTATTCTCAAGAACATCATTTTTTTCTTCTGTTGTTTTTTTAAATATATCAAATGCATTTCTGATTTCCTTAAATGCTAGTATAAAAAATTAAAGTCAATGGTTAACTGTAAGTTGCAAATTTATGTTATAATCAAAAGAAAATCTATACTCATATTGAATAAGTATGTTTTTTGTAATTTTAATAATACTTACCTTGGTTATAAAGTAATTTAAGATTTACTATCAAAGTCACAAAGTCATTTTAACTAGTCTTTTTGGCTGCTCAGTATCCAGAAAGCTGTGACAAAGAATTATTCACATCTACTTCAGTAACTTTTCCTTCCTTCCTTCCTGCATTTTTGGGGGATGGGGCAGTTGATTTCCCTGTGTATGTTGGACACACTCTACCCGACCAGATTCCTCATCCTGTATGACAATTTCAAGTGTATGTTTTTCTTCAATGGAACTACTATTTATTTCATGCATGTGGTGTATTGGTTTCCAATATCCCTACTAGTAAAAACCTATGTAACCAGCACTTAGAAAAATTCTTCCAAATTCTCTAGTGCTCAAGCACTACCTAAGTGCTTTTTGGTAGAGCCTTGTATAGTAAGCACACATGTGATCACTAATCTATATACGTAGTTTTTCTTACATTTCATTTGTAGTTAAAAGCTGGTGGAATTTTGCAGCTTTATCAGGTGCATGGGCAATGCTCTAACACCATGCTCTTTCCCCATTCAGCACCAGAACAACTTCTGCACAAGCTCTAGTGTGTCTTTCTAAAGGTAAGGTGTGACAAGGATCATGGAGATTCCCTCTTTCAGCAGTCCTTTGCTACAATCACAGTAGATCAGAATCAGCAGTGCTCAACCTGAACATCTTACCCAGATATTAATCTGACAGTATTTTGAATCTTCAACATATCTCTGAAATGCAGTAAGTGCTTTTTGTACTGTTCAAATAGATGAAGTTCTTACAGTACTTATGTATGAGCCACTGAGACAGGCATTACTAAAGCCATGTCTGAGTCTAGACCTAAAATAAAATCTACTTTTACAACTGAAGATGCAGCTAAGCATTTGCTTAGCATGAACAAGAGCGAGTTCCACCTCCAATATGGTGAGAAAAAGAAGTATTAAAAATGCGCATGGCTGGCAGGGTATGGTAGTGACCTCTTTAATCCCAGATGCAAAGGCAGGCAGGTGAGGCTCTGGGAGTTTGAGGCCAGCCTCAAAACAAAACAACAAAACACCTTTAGTCAGGAATGCTGAAGAAATGGCATAATATGTAAGAAGGCTTGTGCAATCATGAGACCTGAGTTCAAATCCCCCAAATATAAAAAGCTGGCTATGTTAAATATCTGAAACTCTAGAACTATGTAGGATGTGAACAAATGGATTGCTCGAGCTCGCTAACTGCCAGCACACCTTCAGAGGCAGTGGATACACAGAGAGTAACAGAGCAGTGAATTCATGTCCTCCTCTGGCCTTCGGAGTGTACTGGGCAAATGCACACACACACCTGCATGAACCACACATACACACCAAAGCACAAGAGAACTCTGAAATGCTCCCAAATTAAACTTAAGCCAGTATGAAGCTATAAGTAGAAAATTTTACTCTTAATGTCATTTAACAAGACATAAAAACACTGGAACACTAAAAACATTATAATATTACATAAAGACTGCATATAATGTACATATAAAACAAAATTTGGATATAAAATCGGGCCTATTCCTAAGAAATCTCAATATATGTACATATAAATATAATTGAACCAGGAAGAGGAATCAGAAACATTTTTGGTCCCAAATATTTCAGAAAAGAGACATTCAACCATTATAACAAATCATGCAGAAATATATACATATATATACCCAGGTATATACATAATATGCATAAAATCAATTAATAAATTTTAATTAATACTTACATTTTAATCCCTTTGGCTCTTTTCTGGCTTTTTCTTCTTTGTCCAAATCATACCTTTTTTGGTATTTTTCTTTGGGTTCATTTTTTTTCTCTTTCTCCTAAAGAATAATGAATACAAAACCAAAAATAAAAGATAAAGAGTTGATACTGTGATATTTGCAAACCACAATCTTCTACGCAGGCCTGAGCACACAGCTGCTGATTAATCAGTGCTTCTCCCACTGCTCCCTCCATCAAGATTATCCTTCAGACATGCTAAGCCAGAAGAAATGAAACTCAAAACCCAATATTTGTTTCTCCATTTTCTTTTAAGAATCTATTATTTAAAATGTTTGAATATACATTTACATGATAGTATAAACCTTTAATACTAGCAACAGGGTGGCAGGGACAGATCTACATAAATTCAAGGCCAGCCCAGTCATGCAGTAAGAACTTATCTCAAATAAAACAAAACAAAAACTTGCAATTCACTATATACAGGTATGAAAATGTCACTGTGAAAGCCACTCTTTTGTACAATAAAAGCTAAACTGCTACAATATTAAACTATAAAAACGATCTTGGGAGGCTGGAGAGATGGCTCAGCGATTAAGAGCACTGACTTCTCTTCCAATGGTCCTGAGTTCAAATCCCAGTAACCACGTGGTGGCTCACAACAATCCGTAACAAGATCTGATGCCCTCTTCTGGGGTGTCTGAAGACAGCTACAGTGTGCTTACATCTTATAATAAATCTTTTTTTAAAAAAAACCTATCTTGGGGCTGCAGTGATGGCTCAGATGTTAAGAGCACTTGGTGCTCTTATAGAGAACCTGGGTTCAGTTCCCAGCACTCAGATGTATATATGATGCCTTTTTCTGGACTCTCCAGGCACCAAGCACACATACATGGTATGCATACATATATGCAAATAAAACATTCATACCAATAAATCTATAAATCTTTTTTTGCTTTTGTGCATTTGTTTTTATTAGATATTTTCTTAGCCGGGCGTGGTGGCGCACGCCTGTAATCCCAGCACTTGGGAGGCAGAGGCAGGCGGATTTCTGAGTTCAAGGCCAGCCTGGTATGCATACATATATGCAAATAAAACATTCATACNAAAAAAAAAAAGAAGCATTGTATCAATTCTCAGTATTCTTAAAATGAAGAACATACACACCCCAAATGAAATTTAGTAAATCAATAAAGCTGATAGGCCTGACTATAAAATGCTGCACAAATCTACAAAAATTCTGACTTAACAAATTAACTCTCAGGGGTTTGTCTTGTTTGGTAAAAGAAAACAAGATACAAACTAAAAGGTAAACTTGGGGTTCTGATGCTTAATACCTGAGCACCCTCAGTGCCACCATATTTAATAACTACCTGAGTTACACTTTATTCTAGTTTGTTTCCTTTGTCATTCCTTGTGAAAGTTCCTGACCATACAACACCCAATAAAATTCTGTACCAACCATTTCTGTACTCTACAAGTTCTCCACCAACCTTACCTCTTCTGCTATGTCAGAGGACTTTAGGCCCTTCTCTTCCCCACTCAGTCTGGAACTTTTCAGGGTTTGGGCAAACACAGGTGAAGGTAACTTATTTAACTCTAGGTTACTTCTGCCTTTGTCTTGATTTCTTTGCTTTTTGGGTATTGTTTTCCTTTCTAAAAAGGTATTCGTGTTTTCAAGCTTCTTGATCTCTTTTGGTTCCTCAAACTTTCTTGGCTTTTTCTTCTTCCTTCTAACTCGGGTACCAGCATTCTCTTCAGTACTTATAAGGTCATCCAGATGTTTCTCAAAAATACCCTCTTGCACTGTATCCTGTTCTGTCTTATCTCTTACAGGTCTCACACTCTGATTCTCTTCTTTGTTGTCGGAAAGAAAGCCTTCACTGTCATCATCCAGAATAAAGGAATCATTAGGTGATTCAGACTCCAATGGAGAATCTATATATCTCTCTTTTTTTGTTTTTCGGTTGTCTTTGACATCTTCTCTTATTTTAATCTTTAAATCTCTTGTTTCAGCTCTTTTAGCTTTCTTTAATTCCTTGGTTTCCTTTATTTCATCCTTTTTGAGCTTTTTGGAGTCCTTTAATTCTTCCTTGACTTCCCAAATTCTTTTCTTTGTCTTTACATCAAAACTTAAAATTTCAGAGGTGTTCTCCAGCTCTGTCTTGAACTTATCTTTTAGTTTTCCCATTTTTGTTCTTTTTTTCCTCAGATCATCTGGACTTTTCTCTTCTTTGCACTTTATTTTTTTCTTTTTCTTCCTTGGTGATATATCTTCTTTCGTGTCACTTTCCTGGTCGCTCTCACTGTCTGCCTCAAATATGTCATTGTTTAAAGATAATCTCTATTAAAAAACAAAACAAAACAAAATAGGTTAAAACACTAACATAAGTTCAAGAGTTTTGAGAGGCAGTACTAATAAAATATAATGTAGAGCCGGGCGTGGTGGCGCACGCCTGTAATCCCAGCACTTGGGAGGCAGAGGCAGGTGGATTTCTGAGTTCGAGGCCAGCCTGGTCTACAGANGTGGTGGCGCACGCCTGTAATCCCAGCACTTGGGAGGCAGAGGCAGGTGGATTTCTGAGTTCGAGGCCAGCCTGGTCTACAGAGTGAGATCCAGGACAGCCAGGACTTCACAGAGAAACCCTGTCTCGAAAAACAAAAACAAAAAAACAAAACAAACAAACAAACAAAAAAAGGTAAACATTTTAGCAAAATTCTTTAAATTGCCTAAATTTAACATATGTATTACTTATATTTCTGACCTAGCAAAAAAGACTCAGAGGTAAGGAATGTCAATTTAAAAAGGCTGACATAGTTAAGTACCTTGTTGTAGGAACTCATTGTTTCACTGTTGATAGATTTACCTTTAAACTATTCTAATGCATTGTTACTCCAGAGCATGGCACTGGACTAAGCCCTGCCTTGCATATTCAAACTTTTCTGCGAGTGTTCTACTTGACATCCTTTCTTCTTGTAGAACAAGGGCATGGACACTGTCCACTAGACTTTGATTTTCAAGTGCAAAACACACTTGCAGTAATCTTCAGAGTTATCTAGAAAGTATTGCAACTTGCAAAGTAAACTGGTAAATAACCATGAGTATATCGCCTCATGCTTGAATTTGAATAGGCAATATAGAAGATTTAAAAATAAAGTCATTTGCTTGTGCAAACTTTATGTTTCTTGTCTGTTAGTGGAAAAGAATCAGACTTGATATCTGCTGTAAGGAAACTAGACAAGACTTACTAATCAAATTTCATTAAATAAATTTTCATCACTAAAAATAAAAAAATAAAAAGCAGACATAAAGAAGAAAAATGTCAGTGCTTCCAGTGGTATCAAACGGAAACATCAAGCTGAGTTAAAAAGCAATAGTCTCATGTATAAATGGGCTGTAATTTAATTTTTTAATTAGTTTTTTATGTGCAAGCATGCAATCAGAGGTCAGAAGACCAGCTGAGAAATTTTCACCAAGTAATAATGTCTGAGAATTAAATCCAGGTTATCAGGTATAACAGCAAGCACCTTATCTGCTCAGCTGTCTTATCAGCCCTTCTAGAATGTTCTTAAACTTGTTCTAAGTTATATGGAACACGCACACTAACAACATAGAAATCTTATCTATTTAGCTGATTTGTATTATATAATCTTAAATAGCTCAAGAGTAAGATATTTAACCAGGTATGGTGGTACATGCTTTGTGCATGCCCTTAATTCCAGCACTCAGAGGCAGAAACAAGGGTTCTCTGAGTTCTAGGCCAGCTTGATGTACAAAGCAAGTTTCAGGACAGCCAGGGCTGCTCAGAAATCCAATCTCAGGTTAAAAAAAAAAAAAAAAAAAAAAAAAAAAAAAAAAAAAAAAAAAGGAAAAAAAAAGATATTTATATAAACAACAACAAAAAACTTCAGCAAGCTAATTTTATTACTCACTTTCCAAAACTGTCTTATACCAAATAAATGAACAGAAAGAATGGAAAAATGTTTTCCTACAGTGTAACCAAGACTGAAAAGGTAAGGGAATGTAGTGACACTGGTGAGTAATTCAAACGGAAAATCTTGAGAACCTTTATAAACCTTTACTTAATAAAGTAATGTCAAGAGCACAACAGATGCCCACACACACCTGCCACTATGTGAAGTGGTTGGGACTTGAAGGTTTAGTTCCGTGGTAAAATGTCAGCTCAATATACAACACTGCCAAAACACCATAAAAAAATGAGGAGGGGGGGGGGAATTAAAAACTATTTAATTTTGCTAGGTGTGGAGGTTTGATTATGCCTAGCCCAGGGAGTGACACTACTGGAGGTGCAGTCTTTTTTGAGTGGGTGTGTCACTGTGGGCGTGGGCTTTAAGACCCTCTTCCTAGCTACCCGGAAGTGAATTTCCTCATAGCAGCCTTCAGATGACAATATAGAACTCTCAATTGAGCCTGCACCATACCTGCCTGGATGCCACCATGCTCCCACCTTGATGATAATGGTCTGAACCTCTGAACCTGTAAGCCAGCCCCAATTAAATGTTGTCCTTTTTAAGACTTGGTCATGGTGTCTGTTCATAGCAGTTAAACCCTAATACACTAGGAATATACCTGTAATTCCAACACTCAGGAGGCAAAGGCAGGACACTCATAAGTTCAAGGCTGGCTTTATCTACACGGTTCCAGACTAACAAGAGACACAAAGAAAAAACTGTCTCAAAATCAAAGCCAGGCATGGTATTGAAGACCTTTACTCCCAGCATTCAAGAGGCTGAGGCAGGTATCTCTGAGTTCCACACTAGCCTGGTACAGTTCTAGCCTAGCCAGGGCTATCTTATGAGAGACTTTGTGTCAAGAAAGAATTATTTAACTAACAGAAAGGTTAAATGAAGACATGTTAATAACAAAAATTAAATATGAATCTATATGTTATAATCTAACAATACTCTGAACTAGAACAAAATAAATAGTTATGGCAACAATCTCC
>BDUI01003408.1:79619-91809 GCA_002335545.1 Apodemus speciosus
GTTACTTCCAGCCCCCCTCTAGCCTCTTGTGTCCTGGAATGTGTGTGCCTTATCTCAGCTGCTGCCAGAGACTCCCTGAGTGCAGACTGTGGCAGCCCATGTATACCCCATTTCCACTCCAACAAGATGAAAGAAATGTGAACCAGCAAAAAATTCACCAATCTGCAGGCACAAGTGCCCATTGGTGGGAAAGGAACTGCTTAAAGAAAGAAGGAGATATTTCGCAGAACAGCATGGCAGACGATAAAAAAACTGCAGTTCTCCTTAAAGAAGTTAGGGGTGAACAATATCTCTGGTATTGAAGAGGTGAACATGTTTACAAAACAAGGAACTGTGACCCATTTTAACAACCCGAAAGTTTAGGCGTCACTGGCAGCAAACACCTTCACCATTACAGGCCACACTGAGACAAAGCAGCAGACAGAAGTGCTTCCCAGCATCCTCAACCAATGTGGTGCAGACGGTCTGACTCGTTTAAGGAGACTGGCTGAATGAAGCTCTGAGCAAGCAATTTTGTGGACGGAAAAGCACTGCTTGCTCCTGGAGAGGATGACAATGATGAAGTTCCGGATCTGGTGGAGAATTTTGATGAGGCTTCTAAGAACGAGGCAGACTGAATTGAAGCAACTTCTGAAGAAGGTGACGCTTGCAGAAGTTACAGGAGCTGCTATTTTATATCATGACTACCTCTTAAAAGTCTTTTGTTTATGGATCTAATAAAATCTATATCTCTAATATTTTTAAGTCCCAAGGCCTCTGGACACTGCAGCTCTATTTCAGCCTTTTCTTATACCTAATTCATTCTTTGCAGAGAATTAAGCTGAAAAGCCCTGAGAATGGAATTTGGAAAGGTTAATTAAAAAAAAAAGAAAGAAAATTTTTTCTTTCTTTCAATTTCAAGTCAGTAACAAGCCTGTGGGAAGGAACTTTTTGTTTTCTAGCAATGTATTATGATGTCTCTTGGATTCAAAGAGACTGGAATTTTTGCTGGAACTTGCGCCAGAGTTAATAATCTGATGACTTCTTCTGGCCTCTGAGGGTACCACACACGTGTGGTACAGGGACAAACATGCATGCAAAACATAATAAAAATTAAATTCATAAAGGGAAAGGTGAGCAGGGCTGACAAATCCAGAATATGAACTGATTGAGCAGCTAACATTGTTTCTTCACATCACAAGACAAAAATGAAAGAGACTTGAGATTTATAAAAACATGGTGACATGTTTATTGTTTGGAGATAGGGTCTTGCTATGTAGCTAAGGCTGGCCTGGAACAACTTACTTCATAACCTGGGCTAGCTTCAAACTCATGGCAATCTTCCCGCCTTTAGTTCCAAATGCTAGGACTATAGGTATTCACCACTGTGTCTTGTCTTTGTTTGGGGTCTTCAAGTCATAAATAAAATATGTCTTAGATAACACTCTAATGAAATAAGCATGAATACTACAAATAAATTTCATTATTATTATTATTAGTGATAGTAGTAGTAGTAAATATTATTATTGTGGGCATGTCCATGATATGTGTGAGGGCACAAGACAACTTTGTGGAGTCACTTAATTCCATCTTCATGTGGGTTTCGGAGATTTAACACAAGTCTTCAGGCTTTCAAGCTTTTACTCATTGAGCTATCTTACTGGCCTATGCAATTCTTCCATTCATCCATATCCAAATCTTCAGCCAGGGAAGAGCCCAAGCTTCATTTCTGCAGCATGCTCCTATTGTATGTACACGCTGATGGCTCTGCCCCTTGTGTTGGTATCTCAGTCATCAGGATGATCACAGAAAGAGGGTGACTGGAGGATGAACCACAGCCTTGCAGGCACCCGAGAGGTCCAGCCTCTGACAGACTGAACCTTGAATAGCAAGCAGTGTAGGAGGGTACTGGTTGCTTGTTAAGTAAAAGTTATTTTTAGAGTAAAACAAGTTTCTCATACCAAAACCAAGGTCTGACCTTCAAATCCCTTGAAGGAATCCCTCACCCTTACGACCTCGGTCCTTACTGTGCACTGTTTGCAGTACTCAGTAGCACACGGGACCGTCTTGTGACTAAAGTCCCGCAAAGGCTGTGAAGCTCCCTCAGAAGAACAGCTCTGTAGATCACAGGGAACAGTCTCTGTTTCTTCCAGGTGTAAGCACACAACTAATTCATTCTGTGTTTACCCTAGATACRAAGACTCTACCAATTCCCCCCCCTACACTCCTGAATGTCCCCGTCCTAACAAATGGCAGCTGGCCTAGCTTGGAGACCCCTGACTTCGGAAGTCCTTCCCACTTCCTTATGTGCTGTGTCTAAACTCCCCTCTGCACAGTTGTTCTTGGTGGGTTTGCTCCTTTTAGATCCCCAACCAAAGGGGATCTGACTCTGCCATGACAGGCTATTCCAGCAGAGATCACTGAGAAAGGAGGCGCGGGTCAAAGTGGGACAGAGATCCTGTACTGCATAAAGGAGAGGTAAACAAGAGGAAGTCTTGGGCCTCGGGTGAATGTTAATGAAGAGAACAGGGAGAAGTCTGCATACCCACAAGACGGGATTTATGTTCGGAAGCGCTTTGTACCCAAGGGCTTTATACGAAGGCCTGGAGGAATGGCCTGAGGCAGGAGTTCTGTTGACTTTTCCCTGCTATGACAAATACCTTAGGGAAACTATTAAAAGAAAATAAGGTCGGGTCAGGTGGTAGTGGCCCATACTAAAAATTCCAGCACTTGGGAGGCAGAGGCAGGTTCTCTATATGAGTTTGAGGCCAGTCTGGTCTGCAGAGTGAGTTCTAGGACGGCCAAGGCTACAAGGAAAAACAGAAAAAGGGCTGGAGAAATGGCTCAGTGGTTCCAGAGGTCTCAAATTCAATTCCCAGCAACCACATGGTGGCTCACAACCATCTGTAACAGGATCCGATGCCCTCCTATGGCGTGTAGGAAGGCATTTCACTCATATACACTTTTTTTTTTTATTTTAAATTTTTAAATTTTTTTTTAATTTTAATTTTTTAAAAAATATTTTTAAAAGGTTTTATTTTGGTCCATTACTTAAGATATTTCCAATTACTTATAGTAATTTCTCTTTTGTTATTCTTTACATTTTAGGCCCTTTCCTGTAGTGAGAATTCTGAAATTTTGGTTTCTTTTAAGAAACACAGAAATATATGTTTTCGTTTTAATCCCAGGTGTGGGATTAAAACAGCTGACTATGGTTTGCTCTAGCGGATGCATGGTTTTGCCAGTAGCAGCCAGTTTCTGTGATTGGGTGATGTTTGGAATCTTGGAATTTTTTCAGAGGGGACATAAATGCCAGAGTTTTGATAGGCAGGGTTGGTGATTGGAGATCGGTTGCTCAGGAGGTTGGTTTTAGTTTGTTAGGAGTCATGCTCAAAGAGGAAACACAAGGAAAGAAATCAGATGAGGGATCTCTCTCTTCTATCCTTCTTTCCTATCTACTGATAGGAGGTGAAACCAGGTCGATAAAGGGTGAAAAAGAAGGACCCACAAAGTAGTAAAGACCAGCTACAAGCAAAGAAGAAACAAGAAGAAATTCCATTCAAGGATCTCTCTCTCTTTCTCTCTCTCTTTCTCTTTCTCTCTCCTTCTTTCCCTCTCCCCTTCTCTCCTCTCCTCTCCCCTCTATCCTTCCTTCTCTCCTATCTAGTGATAGGGGGTGAAATGGGGCAGGGAGACAAAGGGTAGAAAAAAGAACCCACAAAGTGGTAAAGGCCAGCTACACTTTCCAATTGGAGAGAGAGCAGAATTCTGTGTTTAAAGCTACTTTAAATGATTCCTGTGTGGTGGTTCAGCCATCAACTTGATACAGATTTGCTCCATCTGGTTTTCTATTTTAAGTGATGCTTTTTAATTTGATTTAAAAGTTTGTTCATGGGGTTGGAGAGATGGTTCAGTGGTTAAGAGTACTGACTGCTCGTCCAGAGGTTCTGAGTTCAATTCCCAGCAATCACATGGTGGCTCATAACCATCTGTAATGAGATCTGATGCCCTTTTCTGGTATGTCTAAAGACAGCTACAGGGTACTCATATACATAAAATAAATAATTCTTTAAAAATTTTTTTAAAAAATAAAAGTTTGTTCATTATGATGTCAAATATATCCATACTTCAAAGTCAAAGTTGGGGAACACTGTGCCTTGGAAAACCTTTCTTCTCTTCACCCTGGGAGGTAGGAAAGCTGAATATGGTTCAGTCCATGGTGAGACAAAGCATTATGGCAGAAAGCATGGGGCCTGGGAGAGCGGCTCTACCTCAAGACAGGAAGTAGAAAGTAAAAGCAAGAATGAGAGATGATACATCCCTCAGAGGCAAACCTCCATCAGCCCACTGCTTTCAACCAGACTACCTCTGCTCTCCAGCATTTTCCAACAAGGGCACCATATGAGAAATTCCTCACACAATTACTCCAAGGATTAGGTCAGAGCCCCCACAATGCTACCACCTTCTGAAGTCTCATCTGTTGACCACCAAGCTCCCAATATGTGAGCCTATGAAGGACATTTCATAGCCAACCCAAAAGTAACAAGAAACAAAGTAACTCAATGTGGATCATAATTCCAAACATAAAATTCAAAACCTAGAAAATGTCTGGAAGGCGAAATAGCAGAAAACGTATCTGACTGTTGGTTTGTTGACTGATTTTTAGAATGTGACAACAAAAGACCCATGCAAGAATCGCTTGTGACACCAAGTATCGACTAGTGTATCTGCAGAAAGAAGAGCCATATGAGGAAACATACATACCAAGTCACACTACCTGGGGACCAGGGACAGGCCCAGCCTAGAACACAGCCACTAGCCAAAGACCAACTCCTTTCGATCCTGCTCAATCTGCCAGCCTTCCACTGGACCCCTGGAGGGAAGACATGAAGAGCCACTCCCTCCCCACCAAGACACTGAGACAGGATCTAATATTAGTTCTTACAGATTTTATTGTTGTTAAATGATTGATCAATTCTTTCCATTAATTTTATTTTAAAGGGGCTAATAGCTACACTTAAAACGGATTACATGTCATTAGTGGTACCTTTTACTATTTGATTATTTTCTACATAGAAATATGAGAAAGGCAGCAGGGCAGTGGGGCACACATTTAATCCCAGCACTTGAAACGAAGAGGCAGGCAGATCCCTTGAGTGTGAGGCCAGCCTGCTCTACAGAGTGAGTTCCAGGACAGCCAGGGCTACACAGAGAAACCCTGTCTTGAAAAAACAAAAGCAAAACAACAACATAAGAAATATGAGAAAGGCTTAAAATGTGATTTCATTGGCTTCAGCCTTGACTGTAGTGCAGAATTCGGTGAAGAGAAGTGTTGACTTGGGCCTGAATTCCTAGGAGTTGCTTTGTGGCTGACTCCCAGTCTTTACCCAGCTCAAGCCGTTGGCAGATAGACGGATACTGTCCTTCTGTCCTTCTGGACCATTCTTTTGCTTTCTTTATGTTCTCAAAAGCCCATGGAATAGTCCTAGATTTAAAAAAAAGTTTTTATTGGTTCAGAATACGTGAAAGGCAATGTGGTATCAAATCTATAACACTGTATTGAATAAAATGATTCTGTCAAAAAATGAAGATTTTAATGAAAGCAAAATCTTGAGATCTCCATCTGCCATGGGGACTTGGAACTCAGTACATTTCTAGCTCTTTACCTGCCTCACTTCCCAGCTCCGTGTGCATAGCAGCCTTCCCCCTGCTCTCTTGGGAGCACGGCAGCCTTTTCTAGTTTCTTTATATTTGTTTCCTGTTGTTCCTTTTCTAGTATCCTTGAGGCCCCTGTTTTGATGTCCATCCGCTATCTGGGAGTTTTCAAAGTGTTCCAGATACTTGAAGAACACCTGAGATTTAGTCGTAAAAACCTACACCCCAGTCGTTACACCAAAGTTTTAAAGTGTAACTTAACTTACTACTGTGTGTGTGTGTGTGTGTGTGTGTGTGTGTGTGTGTGTGTGTGTGTGTGTGTGTAGCCTGTGAGAAAGCTGTGAACTTATAGTAAACTATGGACTGGGCAGAGGACAGCTTCCCAGCAGGTAGCTGTGCTGGATAGTTTCATATCAACTCGACACAAGTCAAAGTCATCAGAGATGAAGAAACCTCAATTAATAAAATGCCTCCATAAGATCAGGCTGTAGGTAGCAGCCTGAGGAGCAACCCATTAATCAGCATCTCTCTGCATCACAGCCCTTGCCTCAGCCCCTGCCTCCAGGTTCCTGCCCTGCTTCAGTTCGGCCCTGACTTCTTCCTATGATGAACTGTGAAAGAATATGCAAAATAAACTCTTTTCTCCCCAAGTAGCTTTGACCATGGTGTTTTTTTTTTGTTTTGTTTTTTTTTTTATTGGATAAATTCTTTATTTACATTTCATTTCCCTTTTCCTGGTTTCCCCGCCCCCCCCCAATGTCCCATATGTCTTTTTCCCTCCCCCTGTTCCCCTATTCACCCCTTCCCACTTCCCTGTTTTGGTATTCCCCTGCACTGCTGCATTGGGCCTTTCCAGAACCTGGGTCTACTCTTTCCTTCTTGTCGGACAGCATTTGGTAGGTGGATTGTGTCTTTGGTGTTCCAAGATTCTGGGCTAATATCCACTTATCAGTAACCATGGTGTTTTATTACAGCAATAGTAACCCTGACTAAGACAGTGGTCTTCTAGAAAGAATTGTGTAAACTATAATCAGTGAATGTGTGCAGGAGATTGGTCTGGTGCTGCTTGTATTCAAATGCTAGATTCTATACCCCCAAATCTGGTTGTTCCAAGATGAACAGATCCTCAAGTACACCAGATTTTGTTGTGTAAACCTTGCCCCCCATGTTATCCATGACTGGTTAATAAAGATGCCTACAGCTTATGCCTGGACAGAAGAGGCAGGCAGAGCTGAGGGTTCCCTGGGCCTGAGGCTGGAAGCACAAGGAGGAGAGAGGAGGAGGAGGAGAAAAGTAGAAGCCACCATGGAGTAGGTGGATCATGAGCACATGGCCATGGGGCCCGCCTGATGGAGTAGGAGCGTCCCGGCTGGAACATGGCAGGTATCTTGGGGTTACTGACAGGAAAGTAGACAAAATACCATAGAGGGTCGATATCTGCCCAGCTCTACTGTCTTAAGGCTTATTATAAAATAAAAGTTTTATGTCACTTATTTTGGAATGAAATGATTTAAGGTGGTGTAGAAAACCCCAAATAAGATTTATCGCAGCAAATGCACCCAAACCAAGGACATGGCATGCCCTGGCATGTCCACATTATCTCATGGGAAGGGCAAAAGCCTGGGAGACTTCTTGGCTCTTTTCACATGACCAAAGATGATAAGACAGAACACTAGTATATTGCCTGCCTAAGCTAATTGTGAATGTTAATTCATATTTTGTTTACTTTAATAATAAAAATAAGAAGGGCTTTGTTTGTACTACTCTTTTGTTTTGAAGGCAGGGTTCTTTTTGTAGCCCTGACTGTAGATACTCTCACTGTAGATAATGTTGGCCTCAGATTCAAAGATCCACTTCCCTCTGCCTCCCGAGTGATGGGATTAAAGATATGGGACGCTACTGCTTGGCTTGTGTCTTAGGGTTTCCATTGCTGTGAAGAGACACCAGGCAGACATGGTGCTGGAAGAGTCAAGAGTTCTACATTTTGATCTGAAGGTAGCTAGGAAGAGGCTCTCTCTAAGACCTGTGTAGGGTATCAGGCATTTGAGCTCATGAGTAATGTCAACAAGCTGTGGTGATTTAAATATGCTTGGCTCACGAGAAGTAGTAGTAGGAGCTGTGCCCTTGATGGAGAAGTTCATCACTGTGGGAGGTGGCTTTGAGGTCCTATGCTCAAGCTCTACTTAGTACAGAAGAGAGCCTCCTCTTGGCTGCCTGTGGAAGACAGTCTCCTTCTGGATGTCTTTGGATCGAGATGGAGAACTCTCAGCATCTTCTCCTGCACCATGCCTGCCTGGATGCTGCCATGCTCCCTGCCATGATGATAATGGACTGAACCTCTGAAACTGTAAGCCAGCCCCAATTAAATGTTGTCCCTTAGAAGAATTGTCTTAGTCATGGTGTCTCTTCACAGCAATAAAATTCTAAGATAGCCTGTGTGTGCCATGCTTCCTACCATGATGATAATAGACTAAACCTCTGAAACTCTAAGCCAGCCCAAACTAAACGCTGTCATTTATAAGAATTGCCATGGTCCTGGTGTCTTTTCACAGCAATAGAAACCCTAACTAAAACAGGCAAACTCTCTTTATTATGTCTTGCTCTCAGTAACTTGCTATGTAGACCAGGCTGGCCTCAAACTCAGAGATTCACCTGTGCACCACTAATCCAGGAAGAATGTTTTAATGTAGTTTATTTACTACTTTGATAGTTTTTTTCCTGTTGNTGCAGAGGAAGTGCAGGGATTCTTTGGGGTGGACAGAGAAGGAAGGCCTCATGGGAGCAGGGAGATTTAAGGTGAGAAACACTGAGTCCCAGATTCTTAATATCAGGGCTGAGAAGCAGATAGTTATTCTGGGGTAGACTTAAAGCTGATGTGGATTGCATTGCAGAGGTAGACCCCTATAGCAGCAGTTCTCAACCTGGGGGTACTGGTGTCTTTGAGAGTTGTATATCAGATATTCAAATTATGGTTCATAACAGTAAAAAAAAATACAGTTACAAAGCAGCAGTGAAGTTATGGTTGGGGGCCAGCACTCCGTGAGGAACTGTATTGAAGGGGTGCAGCATCAGAAAGGTTGAGAACCGCTGCTTAAGAGCAAAGGTGACCTATAAGGAACATTAGCAGTTCAGGCAGCGAGCACTGGGGTTAACCATGAGGGTACCAGACGGGAAATGTGAGTAAGAATTCCAGAGCATGAACCAAAGAAGACAGAGTGTTGATGAGGATGGAGGCTTTTGGCCTACGGTCGTGTAGGAAAGGTTTGTGCCAGGCAAGGTGGTACATACCACTACTGGGATTATTCCCAGTGCTCTGGAGGCAGAGGCTGGTGGATCTTTATGAGTTCAAGGCCAACCTGGTCAACATTGTGAGCTCTAGGTCAGCCAAGACTACATAAGGAGACCTTGTCTTAAAAAAGAGGGGGAGACTGGGAAATGGTCACCCCTGTCCAGCCCTGAAAYAAGGAAACCGTGTYCATARCTTCCTCACAAACAGAAAAGAAGGAAGCTAGAGTCTAAGCTGGAATCTTCAAATAAAATTCTGGTTTTGCAAGRGGTGGAAATGTGGAGATGGCRGTGGGGTTATAAAGTAAATCAGGAGGTTAAAGGGCACTGCCCCTGTCCCCTCCACAYCTGTGCCCAGGCTCCCGGGAGAGCAAGGGAGGACACCATAGCAAAGAGGTTCCCTAAACACTCAGTATTCACGGGTGTAAGTGGAAAGGAAGCSTCGGGGCTCTGAGCTCAGTGGATGACGAKCAAAAGAGAAAATAGCACCGAGTAGCTGAGAGCCTGAAGCCCAGATGTGTCCCATYAACTCTGGGCGACCACAGTCACTTGGACCAGACGGAAGGGCGTTTACAAAGAAAGAAGGCATGCGTGTTTTTCTTTCACAAGTACATGTATCCACCCAYCCACCCACACAGGCAGAGAGAGAAACATACACACAATTTTCATATTTCATCTCACAAAACCAAAACAGGGAGAAACACAGCTTCTTCTCTTTGGCCCACACTAGATCTTGCTACAGTGAACTAAAGCAGGCAGTTAAAATACCACTGCAGCTGCAGGACCCTGAGGTCTGCTGCCTCCTGCAGCCRGCTGAGGAAAGGATGACGCTTCTCCTAAACAAGGTGCAACAGAGGCCAAGGCTTAGAGAAACGGTCCTCCACCTGTGGGTYCTGGCCCCACATATAACAATGAAAATACATCTTGCATACCATATATTTACATTAAGACTCTTAATCGTAGCAARATTAGTTATGAGGCAGAAATGAAAATAATATTATGGTTAGGGGTCACCACAGCATGAGGAACTGTATTAAAGGAYTGCAGCATTAGGAAGGCTGAGAACCTCTGCCTTAGACACTTCCAGCTCAGCAGTTGACAGGCACTGCCTAGAAATGAGGCTAACTTGTTTGTAACTGAGCACAAGCCTCTCCAGCTTTTNTGTGTGTGTGTGTGTTGCTCAGGACTGCAGAACTGAGCCAGGGCCCAGTGCATACTAGGCAAGAGCTGGATCACTGAATTACAGTCCCAGCTTAGCTTCATGACTTTAAACACTTAGACACGGGCACACGGTTTCCATTTGCATTCTTGCTGCAGACCACACAGTTTTTTTTGGAACAGGCCAACAGCCATAATGTGGCTCTTATAAATGCACTGATGAGCAACATACTCTAGTGAGGAGAACCAAACCAGGAGCCCAAAAAGCTATGTTCTGGCATCAACATGCACATGCTTTCTGGGATTTGTTCCCGTGCAGTCGAGGTAAAAATCCCATGTCAGTCATCCTGCTACAAGAAGCTTGGAGCAAGCTGTAACCTGTGACAGGTTCTCCCTTAAGATTATCATTTCCACACCGGGCATGACGGTACAGCCTGAACTCACAGCATTTGGGAGGCGGAAAGGCTGTTACAAAATTGAAGTTGGCCTCATTGACATTGCAAGTTCCAAATCAGCCTGTGGGAGCCAGTCTCAAAAACAAACAAGATACAGGGGGAGAAAATAGCAAATTTTAAAAACATTTCTTATTAGGACAATAAAGCACCTAGAAATGAAGGCATCATCCATCTTTCTCAGAGATTTGTCAACCATTCCTTCTTGTTCCAGTTCTTGTTCCAACTCAGTATAAAGAAACTGCAGTACAAGCAAAGTGGCAATCAGGTCCAGAAGACGCTCTCTCCCTTTTGTACCTAAAAAACCAAAGATCTCCTTTACTTCCTGTGGTGGTCTGAAGAAGTACCCCCTCCCCCAGGCTCATTTGTGTATTTGAATGCTTGGTCCCCAGGTGGTGTTGCTATTTGAGGGGTTTGGATGGTTCAGGACAAGGAATCTTACTTGAGGAAGAAGTTCACTAGTGGTGGCATTTGTTAGTTTATAGCCTCCTTTTCTGTGACACAATGTGAACAACCACTGTCCTGCTCAAGCTAGCTGCTAGGCCATCCTACCAACGTGGGTTCTAACACTCCGGAGCCACAAGCCAAAATAAGCTTTCTTCCTTCAGTTGTTTCTGATATTTTAAGCACAACAAAAAAGTAATTACCCAAAGCCCTCTGTGCCTGACAGTTCTCCTGAAGACTTACACTGGTACCAGGATACGTGTGGTTGCTCATGCCTGTAGTCCCAGCACCTGGGAGGCTAAGGCAGGAAGACAGCCATGAGTTCAGGAGGAGCAACAGAGTGCATTCTTGACCAGGCTGGGCTACAGAACCAGACCCTGTCTGTAAACAAAACCAAATACCTAACTGAATTATACCACAATTCAATGAGGACCACTGTCTTACTGTGGAGTCAGGCGGGCTTTATATCAGGTGAAGGCCAAAGGCATGTCACATGGAAACTATACATTAATGTTGCTTTTTAACTGTTTTTGCATTGTTTCTTGTTTGCTTTTTTTAAARATTTATTTATTTATTTTATGTACATAAGCACACTGTAGCTGTTTTCAGACACACCAGAAGAGGGCATCAAATCCCATTACAGATGGTTGTGAGCCACCATGTGGTTGCTGGGAATTGAACTTAGGACCTCAGGAAAAGCAGTCAGTCCTCTTAATGGCTGAGTCATCCCTCTAACTCCTTTGCCTTGTTTTTAAAGATTTAATCCTTTTCATCTTACATATATGAATGCTTTGCCTGCATGCATATATGTGCACTACATGTGTGAAGTGCTTTTGGAGGTCCCAGAGGAGGTCACTGCATCCCCCCCTCACACACACACACACACTGGAAGATGCAGTTGTGAAATGCCACAGGAGCTGTTGGGAAAACTCAGGTCCTCTGTAAGAGCAGCAAGTGTTTTTAACTGCTGGGCTGTCTCTCTGCCCTTGTTTTGTTTTAACAGGGTCTTACTCTGTAGCTCAGGCTGTTTCAAACTCATGGCAATCTACCTGTCTCAATCTTTCCAAGTGCTGGGATTCAGGAATGAGCCATCATGCCTGGTTCATGTCTGAATAAAATTTCATTGGGTATTGTACTGATTTCCTTGTTCTCTCTCTTCCTTCCTTTCTTTTTCTTTCTTTCTTTTTTTTAACTTTTTTTTTTTTTKSYTKKTTTTT
>BDUI01003409.1:0-25870 GCA_002335545.1 Apodemus speciosus
CCTGTAGGAGGACCAGCAGTCTCATTTAATCAGGACCCCCGAGATCTCACAAACACTGGACCACCAACCAGGCAGCATACTCCAGCTGATATGAGGCCCCCAACACACATACAGTAGAGGACTGCTGGGTCTGTGTTCATTCAGAGAAGATGCACCTAACCCTCAAGAGACTGGAGGCCCCAGGGAGTTTAAAGGTCAGGTGGGGTGAGGGGTGGGGCACAGGGAGACTGGAGTAGAGAGTAGGTAAGGGATGTGGAACAGTCGGAGGATGGAGGGGGTGAGGGAAATAAAATATGGAGTGTAAAATTAATTAATTAGTTAGAAAGAGAGAGAGTTTTGGAAGAGAAGAGTGTCTTTAGCAAGTAAACCAGTTACTTCAAAGCCAGGCAGTAGGAGAGTACAAGACAGGTTTAAGTTATCAATAAAGAGTTATATCTAAAGTCTAGGGCAAGTAATGGTGTTTAATAGAATATAAGCCTGTGAAGACAGGTGGAAACTGAAGGGTGAAGGGCTTTCAATGCCTGCTGAAAGAGTTCAAGTTTTATCTGAAAGTAATAGCTGTGATTCACAGTTTTTGAACAAGGCTTCAATAGGATCATAACCAGGAATATGGTTGTCCAGAGAATGAAGAATTGCAGCTATGGTTGGATACAGATGCTGTTGTCACTCTATATGTGTGATCTAATGATCGACTGACATAAGCTTCAATTATTGGCTCTTAATGAGACCATTAAAAAGGAAGTGGATGTGGGCTTGGAAATTGAGAGTGCCTGAGAAACACATGAGTATCTGATCTCATTTGTATACCTGAGGTAGTAGAACCTACAGGTGGTGAATGAAATCAGAAGTGAGTGGCAAGATCTATTGAGCAGAATAGTAGGGGCCAAAGAAAAGGTCTGTGAGAACACAGACACCTGAAGAGCTCGTGGGGTAATGCATTAAAAGCCACAGACAACTTTCAGAAAGAATAGTAAAAATGACTGCAAACAACGTCTATGTAAAACATAAGAACTTAGCACATTCACTGCTTACTTCCCCAAGAAGACTCTCAAGATACAGATGTTTGTCAACCTAGAGTGCGAGGAGTTGGAAGAATTAGGAAAGGGAAAAGCAGAGGCAAGGACTTTTTGACTAGTCTACCAAATAGTTTGTTCTGGAAAAGTGGTAGAGAAATTATGTTGTAGCTTATGAAGAGAAAGGGTTGTTTCTTAGGTTGGTTGGTCAGTTGGTTGGTTGGTTGGTTGGTTGGCTAGTTGGTTAGTTAGTTTTAGTACCAAACAGATAAAACATGTTTAAAGATGAAAAGAAAGTAAGATACAAGGAGAGGAAAGGTAATTCCTCTACTATATTCCTAAGAAATAAGAGGCATAGAATGGCCTTTCAGCCAAAAGTTCATTGGAAGCTAGCCTGGGAGCCTTCCAGGCAAAAGTTTATTGGAAGCTAGCCTTGGTCTAGCTCAGTTTACACCTTTCTTCTCCTTTTGCCCCTTGACCTAGTCTTCCCTTCCAGAAGGACTCATAATAGTCATCACCCCAACCTCTACACTTGTTTAGACTAGTTAAAACCAGACTAACAAAGAAACCTGTCTTTGTCAGTCAAAGGGGCAATTTAGGTGCTTGGTTCTCAGTCCAAAGGACCTGAAGCACTCAAAGTCCGGAAGGGGTAAGTCCCTGAGGTTTGTGTTCCACTCAGCTGTAGGTGACAATTGTTGCCACTCTTGGCTGAGGCAGGCTTCACTGGGGACCTTAGAAGTAGGGAATTCTCTGTGAACTTTATCTGAAAGATTGCCAGCACCAGATCTAGAAGCCTTTTGAAATCCTCATAAAACCAGATAGTGAAAATAGGTGGGGGTGGGGGGTGGTGTCAGTGTGGAAGGGAGGGGGGTACTGAACTAGCCAGACCCTTTGGGTAATCTGTTTCTTTCACAAGTCCTGGCCTTTGGCAAGTTTGCTTCCTGTTTTGCTTTCTTCTGCTTCCTGTTCCAGTCCATTTGCTTCCTGTCTCACCCTCCTTTCACAATTTCCCCCCTGAGTTCTCTTGAAATAGTTAATGGATTGTCTATAGATCTTTTTTTTTTTAACCTGGGAACCAGACGACAAATATTATCATTTAAAATGTCTTTATTGCTCCTCACTCAGTCAACAGTTGGCAACAGTGAGTTCTGACCAAAGTCAATGACCAAGTAGAAGCAGGAATACACACAACATGAAGAACGAAACATGATTCTTTGATGAGACTTGAGCATGAAAGCTCCTTTTCTATCTACATAGGACAATGATCCAGACCTGGAAGTCAGAATTACTATTTCCACTGCACCAAAAAGCACTTCTCTCTCAATGTACTATTAGACCAAGTATCAAGTTCTTCAGTAAGGGTAGATGTGGCAAAATATTAATAAGAGTCTAATATATTTTCTCTAGGTACCCACCTCTAGGGTGCTCTCTCTGGTTCATGACTCACTAAAAATGAGTGAAATACTAAATAGTGTACATAACTTATACCAATACGTAGTTCAGACTTCTCACTTCAGAGGAGGCTAAAATTTCTAGCAAATCATCATTTGCCTGGTATTGCTAACTCCTCTCTAGATGACTCTCCAACCTTGGGCTATTATCATTATTATTATTATTATTATTATTATTATTATTATTATCATTATTATTATTATCATTAGCTACTCCCATAATGCTCCCATAAGCCTCCATTTGAGTCTATTCTCCTGTTCAATTTCATTCTCACCTCTGGGACTCTTGATGAATCTTACAGTACCTCAACTCTGGAAATCCCCACCACATGTGTCATCTATTCTTCATCTTGGCTGCCAGCTATTGTTTGAAAAATGCATAAATATATACAAACTCTAGATCAGTAGTTCTCATCCCTTCTAATGCTGTGTCTCTTTAATTCAGTTCCTCATGTTGTGGTGACCCCCACCACCACAAAATTATTTTTCTTGCTATGTCATGACTGTAATTTTGCTGCCATTATGAATCATAATATAAATATTTGATATGCAGGATATATGATGTGGGAACTTTGTGAAAGGGTCAGTATACCCTCAAAGGGGTCAAGGCCCATAGGTTGAGAACCACTGATCTAGAGTCAGTGGAGATCCTGGTGCTTCTTGGCAAGTCTTAACACTGTTCAGTAACCTTCTTGTCATGTCCTCTGAACTTTAGTCACTCTCATCTCAACCACTTCCTCTCTCTCTCTGCCTTTGACCATGAGTCTTATGGTCATTGAGGAAATTTAGATGAATTTGAAACAAATCTTCTTCACCTCCTTTTTAGTTACCAAGACTTGCCCTGAGTCTTTTCTTCACAATCRCCTTTCACTCTCAAGTATGGAGGACTCAAGAACCTTGTCTTTTCTTCACATATCTCACATTCTAGTACGGAGGACTTAAGGATGAGATTTTTCAAGACAAATCAATCAACAGTACTTGGACTCAGAATCATATCTCTCCTGCTCACTTTGGCCTTTGTGTATACAGTTTATCTTTCTTCTGAGTTGGGCAACGATCTATATCTTACTTACTATTTTATTGCTGCAATGATAAACCATGAACAAAGCAACATATAAAAGGAAACATCTAATAAGGTTATGCTTACAGTATCAAAAGCTTAGAGTCTATGACTCTTATGGCATGGAATATGGCAGCAGGCAGGGAAGGATGGTACTGGAGCAGAAACAGAGAGCTTACATCTGATCCATAGTCACAAGGCAAGGAGGAAAAGGTTACTAGGAATGTTATGAGCTTTTGAAACCCTGAAGCTCACCTCAAATGACATACTACTTCCAACAAAGCACTCCCTATTTTTTTTTTTACCAAATAGTTCCACTAACTAAGGACCAAGCACTCTAATATATGAACCTATGGGGCCATTCTTATCCAAACTGTCACAAGTACATTGGAATAAAGGCCTATTTTTGTAAACAACATATAGAACTATGGTTTGTACATTATAGAGATTGATCCATAAACTGATGAGTTCTTAGGGGACAGAATAGATGGATTTGAGTTCCTTTGTGTATTGACATAGCTACTTCATAAGAGTGCCTCTGAATGGCCAAAAAGAGTAAGGAAATTTTTAAAAGATTTAACACACTTTACATCCAGGGTTTTAGATAGAATTTTACATAGTATCTTGATAGAAATTGTATGGAATTGACTCATCATTTAGTAAAAGAGTCATGGAAAGAGCACTGGGTTGGGACAAAGATGTGTCTCTGCTAACATAAGCTATATGTATACCAATAGGTACATTATTCAACCCTTTGGACTCACTACTTTCTCTCATATACTTAGAGCAGGGTCATTTTGATCATTAGATGGAGTCCTGGGTATGAAAAACACTTTTTGAAATCTGGAACTCTTCTCCAATACAGCTATTCAGATGTATAGCTTTTAGTTGCAATGCCACGAATAGCTCTGGAGTATTTGTCATCCATACCACATCTACTGTAGCTTCTGACTTATCTTCCTTGTGCATTCAGAACTTGATTCCAACTATCCATCATGTAACATGAAAATAAATCAGAAATGTAAAGTCTTTTCCCTCCAGACGCCCCCCCCCCCCAACTCCTGTCTCCTCTTTGGCCTAGGTATGTCTATCGGGATAGTTTTACTAGTCCACAGGAATGACTATATATAGTAGGAAGGAGAGAAGGTAAGGAAAGCTGTAAGTCATCCCAGTTATTTTAATTCAAATCCATTCTTATGCCTGAGTTAGGGACATTTCTTCTCATACTGCATTGCCCTTTCTAGCCTTAACACGAGGGGCAGTACCTAGTCTTACTAAAACTTGATATGGTTATGTTTGGTTGATATTCATAGGAGACCTGCCCTTCTCTGAACAGAAACAGGAAGGGAGGAGTAGGTGGGGAACAGCGGGTAGAGGGGAGTTGGGGGAGAAGGGATTGGGAGATGAGGAGGAAGGGGAACTGTGGTCAGGATGTAAAACAATGAACAAACAAAAAACAAAAAAAAAATTTTCTTTACAACAGAAGAAAATAAACACAACAATCCACTGCTGCCTGGAAGGTATAATGTAAACTAAGTAAGAGTACCACTGGCCTTACCACTTTAGCAGACTCCCATGGATATATATGTATCGAGGTTAGAACATGTATCTTTTCATATGCATGAGTATGGATATGAATATTGCTCTAGTTCTAATAGAATAGAGGGTGTTCATTTGCATGAGAACTACACTGGGATTATGTGAATAGACCCTTTTCATGTTTCCCCCTGAGAGATCTTTGAGTTCTTTTATAAGTGGGTTGTGGTAGAGAATTTCTTTGAGTCTACCATATTCCTGTTTAAGAAGCAGTAGTTAGTTGCTGTCTATTATCTCTCAATTGCCAAAAACACGAAGGTGTCTCTCAAGAAAATGTAGGAAGCCAACATTGGTCCAGATGCAATCATCTCACACCACTCAGTATTAGACCAAAGATTGTGTAGTATAGCAATGAAGGATAATTTATTGTCAGAGAAAAATACTGCAAGCATCCCTTAGCTAATGGAATAAACACACTACAGCAAAAAAATGCTCTAAAGTGAATGTCTGGCAGGTTATATTCTGCTGTGATTTTCATTATAGAACCATGGTGTTTTGATAGAAAAACTGAAAGAAAAAGCATTGGCTCTCACTTGTAATTAAACTGTATGTTTAAAAATAAATCACATATTTTAGCACTAAGTCTAATCACTTTAAAACTATAATGAGAATCCTGTGCCAGATCATTTGTCCCTGCCTTTCACTGCTTTAAATTCTGTTCCTTGTTTCATTCAATCTTTTTCTCCTGAAAACTCTTCCTTGTGAATTTTTAGTCATTTAAGGGCTTATTGCCTTAGGAGCCCAATAAAGGAGCATTTTGTTTTGAAATTGGACTTCACTTATTCTCTTTTGCCCCCAAAGCAAAGCTTTGCAAATGGAACAAATGCATAGCTCTTTTTCCCATGTGTCTCTCTGGATGCTCAAAGCATCACAGAAAATAGGACAGATAATATAACCCCATTTTGTTGATGAGAAGACAGAGGCCTAGAGATTAATCTTTCTCCAAATCATACAGCAAGAAATTGCGAATGGGGACTTGAACACAAAACTCATGTTTGTAAATGGGAGGATTTTCAGAGAAAATGTTTTCTGGAAAGCATTTTAGTTGCACAATCATTCTTGAGGTATTCTTCTGAACTCTGAGCAGAAAAAGAAAATGACAGCAAATTAAGTAACCCATGTCTTTGCAACAAATGTACTAGTTATAGGTTAACCTCATGCCAAATAGGGCCATGTGTATTTTCTCTTACACACTGGGACACTTTGTATAGATTATGTATCCATACCAAGGAGTGTACAGGCTCATGTAACCCTTTATAATACTTGCAGAGGTGTTGATTTTGTTTCTGTTTATATGATCAGTGGTTGCTCATATTAACAGTTTTGTTTGACTCTTTTGGTTCTTTCAATGTTCAATTGTAGGAAAGTTGGTTCTGTTTTGATTCCTGATACTGATTTAAGAACTGGTCATGGAAAAGACAGACCAGCAGATTCATCAAACCATTCACCTCTATCCAGACATTCCCCGTGGACAAGGAAAAGTTTGACATTTAAAACTAAATACTCCCATTATAAAACCCCCCACTAAATTATTATGCGACCATTGGGACACTTAGAGCATCAAAATATGCCTACGACAGTCTGGTAAACTATCCATTGGCCATAGGCTTATTAAAGAGGACATTTTGATTGCAGAACAAAAGAAATAATTTATGTTTATAACATTTAGGTAGTGTCATTGCTTGAAGTACATTTTCTGACTCTATTAATTCTATTGGTATACTTGTGTTTCTTAGTTCTTGTTCCAATGAAAAATTTTGGATGGAGTGAGATTAACATTTTCCATATCAATAAAAAAATTAACATTTCTTTCTTGAATACGTTTTACTGTGGGCTTTATTTCTGTACTCAGAGCATTTTTCAATGTAGAAAAGTGGGGGAAAGAACCCATCATTACATTTGGAAAGGAACCAAGAGTGTCAATGAAAAGAGTTGTCTAGGAAGAGTTAAATTTATCATTCTGAGATTTGTCTTTCCCAACATTTCAACATGCCAATGTGTGTGTCTGCAAACAAGACTTGTAGATGCATGTCTTCATGTCAGGCAGAGCTAGCTGTTTCAAACACTGACTACAGCTGAGGAACTAGAAAAGAAGTGTTTTCATTTATGCTTTGAGAGCCAGATTCTGATACCTCTTCCTTTGCAGTGACACAGACAATTTGGGAGATTCACTCTTTGATAAATGCTCATCACTGTCTATATACAAAATCTTTGTACAGTTCTTTGTTTAGATAGGAAAGGCTGTTCCTATTACTGGCTGGCAAAATGTGGATGATGTTGATATTATCAAATCAAAATAGAGCTTTGTGGGTGACAAAATTCTGTATATCCATATAAAGAGGTTTTTGTTTATGCTGTCACTGTTTGGGTTTTTAATATTTTTATTTTATTGTTTTGTCTGTTTATTTGTTTAAGTCAGGGTTTCTCGTGGCCCATGTTGGCCACACACTACATGGCCTGTGTAGCCAAGGATATCTTTGATCCTGATCCTCCTGCCTCTACCTTTCAAGTGCTAAGATTACAGGTGTGCACTACCATGCCCATCTAAACCCTTTAGTTACCAAATACTACCAACCTCCTTCCACCACAGGGGTACACCTAGGAAAATAACCTTAATGGGACCTGGCTCTTTTCATCTCAATTTGTTCCAATAAAGGAGCATAGAATTGAATGGAAAGCCCCAACACTAGCTCTACCACTGAGTAGCTATGGGACTTTGAGGCCCATTGATTTACTGTTGTTCTGCTTAGTGCTCACAGCCTGAGTCACGAAAGCATTCTGCTGACTCAGGAAGGGCAGAAAGAAAATTGTTCTGAAATTCCCTTAAATATTTCTGTGCTTGAACATATATTCATTAATATTTGCCTTATCGTATTGTATGGCCAGATTCTGTCACATTTTTCATCCCCAAAACCCATACCCTATAACTAAGATAAGAATAAGAATTAGATAAGATAAAAATAAGAAATACAGTTATAAATTAAGGATGGTTTGTGGAATCCAAGCCACCCCCTACCTGCACCGGAGCTCAGGGATCTTTGTATTCCATTCCTCGGGAGCTCCAGGGGACTTTCCTGGCTAGCAATAATTATTCAATCTCATTTTGCCCCTAATTAATAAGAGTTGGAGGAACTTCAAAAATAAATCCATGTGCATATTTAATTCTCTATTTTCATTTATTTCACAGTTAGGCATTTCCTCTCCAATTTTGTTTTTAGTGTGTACTACACTTTAGATCTGTATGTCCAAAGATGCCGCAGCATCCCTTGCCTTCCCGAATCTTCCAGGCTAGCACAAAAGCAATTGTTGGCCCTCATCTCAGATGTTCCAAGACTTCTTAAGTACAAATGGTCCAAACAGGAACTCTTCCTCTCCCACCACAGCTCTCTGTCTCCTTGAGTCAATATGGAGAACCCTCAGAGACCCTATCATGTAATCAACCTTTGCACCTCCCTCAGTTTTACTCAACAAGGCAAGTCTAACACAACATCTTTGTCACTTTTACTCTCTGAAGTAATACTCAATGCTGCCTTCTCCCCATCTGCAGTCCTAAGAATCTAATGCAGACCATGGAGGTCACAGCACCGAGGCCCCATCTCTGGCTCTGCTGCGCGTACACTTCACTCTCTCTCTTGCAGCAAAATGGGAAAGGAGTGGAAGTGCTTTGAGCCACAGGAATCAAAGAATTCTGGGGGACTTGCTGAAATTTTGAACTCCTGATCTTCGCAAGCTATAGTCTATTAAGGAATAGCAATGTGCTAATAATTTAATTTTATTGCACATTTATTCTTCTAGGTACCATGCAGAATTTTCTTCAGCAGGGATTCAGCAGTGTGGCCATCATTCTGATAGCATGAGAACCACCTGGGAATTTATTAAATACACATATTTTTAGCCTCACCCAACTAATCTGAAATGGTGGGTGGGGTATGGTTATCTGTCTTTTATTACTACGTTTGGGTGACTGTGCTGCATTCGAAGGAGTTTTGCCAATTATTTTGCATAAGATCTATACGTACCCTGCGAAGGAGACACTAACTTATCTTTATTTGATATGAAGATGAGTAAAATGAGGTCATCCTTTGTGCCATCATCCTACAGTGATGAAGAAAGAAATGTGAATCCAGGACTTTTTATTCTGAATCTTTATCCCCTTAGCTACTATGCCAAACTGTCTCCCTGAATTCCAAATCCTCGAATTGGGAGCCAATGTAAGGATTAAAATGTAGCTTACAGACAATAGTAAACCTCTTAAGGCCTAGAGTTGTCTGCATCTCTTTCCTTTCTCACTTTGCTCAAAAAAAGTCGGCTCTTGCCCACAAAAGCTGGTTTGCTAATTACTGTAAGCACTCTGTTCTCTATATTTTGAATGCATTTACTACCATATTATTAAGCCTTTCCTTATGTCTCTAACCTCTTGCTGGACCACACATCTCTGAATTCCTCTGGCACTCGTGCACTACAAGTTTTAAAGTTTATTGCGTACAACTTTGTCATTCCCAGGAAGCAGGGTGGGCCATGTGGTATGTTTTCTCATGTATTACCATTCTGTTAACTGCACATAGATACATACATGTCTAGTTCAGAACTTTGCCCAAGATGGAAACTGTTGAATTAGTTTGGTTGTGGGCTATACACAATTCTTTTCAAGTTACAAAAGTACCACAAATGCAAAAACTACTTATTACCCACCATCTTCACCCAAGTGCCTGGCATAGGGTAGATGTTGAATAAATTCACTGTTGTGGAAGCAGCGACCAATCAATATAGGAAAAAAAATCATTCTACTTAGAACTCAAAACACAGAGATTAATCATGATGTAGTTACCACATATAGAAAAAAGCCCACCCTTTAAAGTCTCTAAAAATATCATGATACTGTGTCTCTGTCTAGAGTTCATATTGGATGGACTTAGGCAATTCTCTTTCTCAACCCTGAACTGGATAATTCCTGAGTCTTATGCAGATCTATTTTCTGTAGTCCTATGAGAAGTCCTTTCTTGATTGTACTCTCTTGCAACTGTGTAGAGTTCCCAAGAAGATACAGTCCTTTCTCAGCCACTGGCTTCCCAGTATGTATATTCATTCATTCATATATCCATCCATTCACCAAACATCTATTGCCAAGCACTGAGATGAGCAATGGACAAGTCTATGGGAAGTAAAGCATGAGTCTCAAGGAGCTCATTTTATCTTCAACAAGAGGTATTGACATATAACCTATAATATGTAACACATAACCTAGCCATGTCGTGGGATGGGAATAATCATGGAGAAATTCATGAAGAAATTTATATCTTTGCTAGAACCTGGAGGATACATAGGAACTAGCCAGGACAACTAAATTCACATATAAATGCAATGTGTCAGGATGTTCAGAAAGAACAAAACAAGACTGCGGATGATAAGCTAATGTTGAAACACCACACATAGAGGAGAGGTGAGGAAGTCCTGATGTAAGACTATCAGAATAAAGACAAGCATATATGTTTGGCTTATACTTGAAGTTGGATTGAGCATCCTTGCTGGTGATGGGTTGGATGTGAGAGAGGAAGTTATGTGGAGAGTATTGGAGGATGGGATTGCAGAGAAAACAATAACCCAATGAGCTCCAGTTGGAGTTGACTTGGAACATCATAGTGCAGGGAACAGCCAAAGCATTGGCTATAGGCTTATGGCACATTTGGAGAAGAAATCTAGCTAGAGCTTCACACTTGGGTGGTGTGTATTAAAATGTGGCTTGCATTGCTTTAGGCTAAAGTATGAGCAGACACTGAGGACCCCAGAGTCTGGGAGAACTAGGACACAATCATAAGGAATGGAGAACTGGTCTCACAGATGTGGGTTGTCAGTATACATACTCCATCATCCCCAGACACCCCCTGCAAAGGCTTCTCAATGACATTCATGTATCTCTCACTTAAACTTCAGGTTGATTAGCATGAATTATTCAGTCCTAACTTCCCCACTCTATCCGGAACTACCAAAACTATCAAAACTACCTAAAGTGTTTTGTTCCAGGTACCAGGTATGTTTTATAATCATTGACTCACTTAAATGCTAACAATAATTCTACACAACAGTGGGTATCATGCCCAAACCCTTGATACTCAGAATCGCTAAGAAATTTGCCTAAGAATACAGCTAAAATGGCTGTGAGGAACTCTGAATCCAGGGCCATGTAACAGTGCTGTTGCACCTCACCACCTCCTAGAATACAGCTGGATCCTCAAGAAGGCTGCCCTCTTCCTTCCCCTGCTTTGTAAATATCACTTACATCCCTGGCCTAACGTTTTGTTCTCCATTAAAGGACAAGGATCCCCTTGGGAAAAGTAAACCTCCAAGTCGTCAATCATTCATGCCTCAGTGGGAATATGTTTCAGATTCTTAGGAACACATTTTAATTTTATGAGAGAGGACCACTGGAATCTTGAGGGAGGGATAATAAGGCAGAAACACAGCAAATTATGCAGTCAGGTTCTTCCATCAATTTTTCCATCCCCCCTAGTTTCAGTTATGTGCTTCTAAGGTTCTTAGATGCTGTTTGTGCATATTTCTATGTTATAGGTACCTCCATGGGTCGATTACCCTAGTTGTCTGGTTCTAATCAAAGGTAAGCATATACTACACACTGATTCCAAACCACCATGATCAGGAAGAAAGAGCCAGCTTGAGCTGTGATCCCTGTAGTCCCTGGCCTTGGGCACAATTCTGAACCCTTGAGAATTAAGTCCCGCTGTGCACATTAAAAAATATTGAGCAGATGGAGGCAGGAGAGCTTGTTGGAACACCGTAGAGGAGTCCCTTCTGCCCTGGATGGGCTCATCTGCCAAAATAAAGGACATGTATCAGGGCATGGCATTAGTCCAATCCCATTGAAATTCTGTGAGCCCTCCAAACAGTGATGGCGCTTCAGATTGGGTCTGTGATCGGAGTTACAGAGAGAGAAATGATGAGCGAGCATCTGGCTGCGGTAACCTACTGATGGAAACAGTCCCGGGGGAGGCTCCAGGGTGAGAGGGAGACAGCCTCAATGACCCCCTAGGGCATCTGCCACAGACAGACAAAACAGGGTCTAGTCTCACGCTGTCCCTACTAGCTATGTGACTTTAAAAAAAATCAAAAAACTTCTCTTTTCTCTCAGCCTCCTCCACCCAGTATAAAATAAACCCTGGGCTGCATGGTCTCCAAAGGCCTTTCCCTGCTTGAACATTCTGTGACTTCTTTGACACGGTTTGATTTCTCTCTGTGTGAGAAAAGGTCCACCCACCCACCTGTTTATCTGCAGTCTCTGTGTGCTCACACTGACCTCTGCTGGTTATAAGGAAAAATGCCATAGATCGTGTCTGCAGGGAAAACAAAAACAAAACTGATAGGAACTGGTAGGACGCCGAGTCTATATCATTCAGTATGAAGCTTAGGTGTCACACTGAAACTCTGCACTGGAGATGAGGGTGAGTGGAAAACAAAGATCAGAGTGGAAACAGATCAAGACACACCTCTTTTTATCATGGCTTCCTTCATCTGTTCCTGGTGCTCTGTGCCACTGTGTTGAAAGGATCTCCATCCGTGGCAAGGTTTCTTGCCTCAGTGCACAACAAGGCCTTGGCACCATGCTGGGGAGGCAATTCGAGATAAGCCTCCAGACACCTGCCAGACAGGCCCTGTGCTGAAGTCAACCTGAGAGATTTCCTTCCGGACTGCTGACATATCCAACCAACCTAAACTACCTGAGACCAGCCCCCAGCATCTATGTTTCTCAAGGGTTCTTTAGGTGACTTACATGCAACTTTCTGGTAAACTTAGCGTGTTCACTCAGACAAGAGAAAGGAAGCAGTTTTCCGAACCATCCCTGCCTGGGCCAAGGCAGAATTCTATTACTGCCATCTTAGCATTTCTCAAGCCTAAGTTTCCTAGTTTACCTATGCTGGTGAGCTTGCGTTCAGAAATATAAGATAGCAGATGTGGACGGTACTGGCGCACGTGCTCACATTGGGTACTGCTTGCGCTCCCATAGCAGTGCAAGCAGAATGGGAGCTGGGTTACATGACAGCCAACTCTCTTAGCTCTCAAGCATTTTATCACGTCTAGCTACCCTTTATGGAAGAACCCCTTTGGTGGGTCCGAGATTTGGTCCAAACATTCTGCGGTCTGACTGGATCTTCTCTGTTAGTAGCTCCAGCAAGTCCACCATGTCCCCAACCTCCCACGGAGCAGCCCTCTCCTCCAACAGCCAGTTCTTACCTCCTTCCCTCCTTCCAGCCTCGCACAGGCTGCCCAGTGTCCTGATGATGCCCACACGTTCTCTATGATGCTGCCTGATGAGTTACAACTGTGAACCCTGCTTTCTGCCCAGCTGCTTCTCTGGGTCTGACCACACCAAGCCTTTAGTTTTCCTGCCTAACTCTCCAGGCCCATTCCAGCTCAAGTTCACTTGGCCTTCCCAAGTAGCCATGACGCCCCCCAGGCATGGGCCAGGTGTTGGGTTACACAGGCTGCCTTTCCACTGTGTGCCTCAAGCACTTGCTCTCTGTGCCATGTGAATGGGAAACTTTCGAGTGATAGATGGTACTGCAGAGAGTTGCATCTCATTGGGTAGAACATCTTTCACTGCTTTGCAACAGCTCTAGGTCTTCATGGGCCTGATTGGCACTGCAAATTATATCCCAAAGGACCAGCAAAGCTGTTGGGTACAAGTATTACCAGAACATAACTCTAAACACTGTGTTTAAGGCGCTGTTTTCAGCCTTTTAAAAGTGTAAAGCTTGAAGGTGATTGGAAAGGGCATTTCAGTGGCCTTTTTTCAGAGTTTTCTCTGAGTTTTAGGAAATTATGGACAATCACTAAAGGGTCGGGGAGGTGGGCCTGGAAGCATTTATGCAAATGCGATTTCTTCCAGATACCAGGTTCYCAGATAGGTAGCACATGGCTAATGATTTTCACTTTTCAGCCAAAAACAAAGTCCCTACTGGGATTTGTTCTAAAGGATAATCCAGGCTGTCTGCTTTGTACCTACTGGGGTTAATTCTCAGTCTCAGTCTGCTTTTAAATGTCAGCTTGAACACTCAGACTTAATTATTACGGACATTTTATAACGAAGACTTTCAAAATCTTCAGGCTGCTCACTCCTGCTACCATAATTGATACTTAATAAATATTCTCAGGTTCCTTATGCTTTACACATTTGGGCACTGAGCAAATAGAAGGAGGGTCTGAAAAGTGGATAGAAAGGAAGAATGGACAAATGCGTGTGGGGGGAGGTGTTCCTGTAAGTATTTGTTGCCAGGTGTAATGATGGGGTCCTGGGATCAGCTGACAAAGATGTATCTTGAAGAGTTCGGCAGTTTCAGTGGTCACTGCTCTTTGGCCCCTGGGGCAACATTCTTTAGACATGGCCATTTCTGAACTTCAGTGCAAGCATGTGGTTGGCCATTTGGATGTAACTTATAAAATGCCATGATGCTCTCCAGCGTTCGGTTCGTTCACTATTTTGACAGTCTGATGAATGGCCTGGCATTAACTAGGAAGAGGACAGTATTATCCAGCCTGAATAACTAATCTCCTAAGAAGTACAAAGTTGCAGGATCTTGGTGCACATGAATCTTATTAAACGTGCTTATAAAATGTGTTCTATCCAAATAAGCTTAACAGCCCCTAAAATAGCCCTTTCTGATCCCTGTCTGGAACACTGGCACGCCTCACAGATCTCTAAGCCAAAATTATTTAGTCAAGTGGTGCCCATACTTTGTACATGAGAAAATTGGAAATGTTGATGTTAAATCTTCTTTTGACTAAGTTTCGGTCTTTCTGTCCATCTTTAGGGTCACCCTGGACCAATTGGGACTCAAGGTCCAGCTGGTCCAGAAGGGTTTGCTGGTCCAACTGGTTCATCAGGGTTGAAAGGAGAAAGAGGTTCCCCAGGACCCCTGGGACCATATGGATCAAAAGGAGATAAGGTAAGGAGCATCTTCAATGTAAGGGTCGAAGTACGAAAATCAAATGTTCACTCTCAGTTCTCAGAGGAATACTGATGCTCCTAAATATTGTGGTGCCAGGGCACACACTTTAAGAAAAGCAGAGCCAAAGTACAGTATGTACTGTGTTTGAAGCAGTAAGATTGCCACAAAGTTCAAGGGCAGCCTGACCAACTTAATAGGTATCAGGCCAGCCAAGATCCATAAAAATGTCTATCTCAAAGAAAAAGAAAGGAAATGGAGTGACTTGTGCACCAGTGATGGAGTACAAGATTTCTGGAGATTCTCAAAGCAGGCAAACTATCAAGTGAATATATTGGTTGCTTACATGACAAGTCAGTTCCTTCAAGTCAAGTCATGGGGCTTCGAGCTGGGGGCTTGGGTTGAGAATCTGATCAGCTGATCAGTAGAGATCAAGGATACAACAAAGGAAACTAACAAGCACGAACTAACAGGCAAAATTTAGAAATAACCTGGCCCATAAATATAAGGGAATGTACTACCAAACAAGAATGGTAATAACATGATTATTGGCCTACTGAATTTATCAACTCAATTGAGGTACTCTGTGTATTTTCATCACCTCCTATTAATCTCATATTTTAGGGAAGGGATTGCCACACTAAGTATAAGGTAGCTTAAGTATAACATTTATCTGGACACATGAGGTTGAAGACAATTTTCTACTCACAGATGAGGTAGATGGCAATTCATGAATCACGAATATTCACACCTTAAGAAAGGGAGCTATTGCGTAGCATGTAAGGACACACAGAGTTGTGCTTGGGAACAGAGTGAACCAAGAGGCTGCAGGTGACAGGATTTAGCATCAAGAGGTTGCAGTGGCCCTGGTTCCTGAAAGAGGGTGTGATTTGGCTTTTTTGGATAAGTCAGTGGCCTAGCCTGAACTCAAACTGCCATTTGTGGATGAACAAGAATTGCACTTGTCCTCTGATCATGAGGGTAGAGTAGCTTAGAACCCTTATCTGAAGGATCAGAATGGGGATAAATTCTGTTGTTAGGTTTGTCAAAGCCCTTCTGTTGTTATCCAGATGTGAAGGCTGCCTGTAATATTGAGCATTAATTTTTAGGGCTTACGCTACACTGCTTAACACAAGAACTTGTCTCAGAACATAAGCATGCTCATGACCATTCTTAGATCAACTCCTTAGACTAGGGTAGGAGGTATGGCAACATGACATGAGGAAGGAGATATAAAACACCATCAACTTAGGTCAACAAATTCCATCACCAAACCTATTGACCTTAACAGGCATCAATTTAATTACCATAAACATTTCTCTCTCTTCTCCTTTCTTTAGGGGCCCATTGGAGTTCCTGGCTTTGTTGGCATCAATGGGATTCCGGTAAGTGTGTACACGGAAGCGACTTTAATATCATCTTTCAGGTTCTGTCTCCTGGCTCAAGTACTTTGACCTTACAAACATTGCGTGTGTGTGTGTGTGTGTGTGTGTGTGTGTGTGTGTGTCTTGTACAAGTATGCTGAGAGTCATGCACTGAGATAGAGTGTGGTGAGGTGTGAAGAGCAGGAGTCCCACGCATTTAGCCTTGCACTCAGGCTCAAGCAGCCCCTAATCAGATGGTTTAAGAAGAGAAGTGCCATCCATGAGAAAACATCTATATCTTAGTCTAAGTAAGATAATACTGGGCAGGGGTGGGGATACTGAGGGGAGTGTCAGCTAGACTTAGAGAGGCTGCCTCTGAATTGCAGAAGCACATTGGAGCATGCATAAACTCATTACAGGAAAAGTAAGAAGGTGCACAAAATTTGAATGAAATACATTTTATTTCAGTAATGTGTTCTTATCCGCCTTATTGCCCTTCAGAGGGAATTACCGGACATTTTGGTTGATGCTTGTTTGTTTACCTTTCCAGATAGAAGTGGTAGATTTGAAGCTTGTAAAACACCCCCTTTCCCAATTCCATGCAGCCCAACCTCTTAGTTTCCCCATTTGTAACCTATATCTACACTTAACTGACAGCTTCTGATTCCATGGTGACTGTTCACCAACCTCTGACCTTTGTTAACACTCGGAGCTTACTGGCTAGTACTTTCTGCTTTTGTCTGTATTTACCCCAGAACCTGGGTCATGTTTGTCTACAAGTCTTTTCAGTCTTATTTAAGAGATCAAAAAGGCCCTGGACACTTAGACTATACAAAGAGGAAAGCTCCTCTACCTGAGGGGACTTTAGCTTGCCCTCATCCTTCTAACAATCCCTAGGAGTTTCTTTTGAACCGTATCACTAGAGCACAGTTGGGAATGCTGTAGTTTACCCATCATCTTATGTGATGCTCTACAACCTTCTGGTATCAGCAAAGGTGATTCAGATCTTTCTTGTTCCAATCTCTAGGCAAAGCCTTGAGCACCTACTATGTGCTCATGCTCTACGATGAGGATATACAGGAAGGATATAGTTTTGCATTCATAGATACTATCATCTGATCTATTTTTTTCTCTCAAATCTAGGAGACAGTTGTAGATCTGGCAAATACAAGACTCACTCTCTTTGTGTTTCTTATTTGAATCACATCGGCCATGAGATGTCACATTTTATTTAGCTCCAATGTCAAGGAAATGTCCAGAGATAAGCCATTATAATCAATTCTGGAGAATTGAATGGCCAGGGATAGCCATCCTTTTTTAACATTCACCTACATTTTCTTATGGCCTTGTTCCTCTGCCTGCATGAGAAAGAATCCTCACCCAGATTGTGTCTTCCAAGCTCAGATGAGTATAAATGCTAAATGGAGGTACCATTACCCAGTCATCCTACAGACCTGGCTAGGTGAGAGATGCACAAATGATTGGAACTTGCACTGTTACTATGCCCTCCCCCTATTGTCTCTTTGGGGCTGGAACTGAGAGCAAGTAAGTCTTGTGCTATATGGTTCACTACTCTACATTCCTTGATACATACAGTTCCCTGGTGCTGATTGCTTTGTGTGACACTTTCATCTGACTCCTTAAAATTACAGATATCTTCTGTACCCCAACCCTGGAGGCCCAAGAGTCCTGGAAAGCCTAAAAGCAAAAGTTTAAAGACATGACTCTGACTTCTAATATCTGAAAAAGCCAGAATTCTCAGACTGATGGAGCTGCTTCAGACAGAAAAGCACAGAACTTACAGGCTTTTCGCAACTTATCAATTTGTTCAACTTTCAATAACACATACTTAACACTTCGCCTGAAAACAATAGCTTCTCTGACACATCTTACTAAACTGGACCACTGTAAAGATCAAGTTCCCCTCCTACAAATAGCTGATTATTAACACATGTCACTGATTTGAGTCTCCAAATTCCAATTTTTGCTATTATGTAGACAATTTCAACATGGAGTCACTTTCAGGATAGCCCATTTAATTGCACCAAAGACAGTAACAGCCAATACAGAGGTCAAGCAGGGCTTGCCTACCAATAGGATATTCAATATCAGCACAACAGACACGGGATGGTACAGCTCAGGGCTTTGAGACATCCCAGTTGTATGTTAGGGCTGTTGGCATCTGCCACAGACACATATTTATAAAACACTTCTGTTTAAATGAGTTGAGCCTGAGGACTCTAATGGGAGAACAGGAGGAAGGACTGTGGCCTCTAAGGGGATAGGAACTCCACAGGAAGACCAAGAGAGTCAACTAACCTGGGTCCTTGAGGCTCTCAGAGTCTGAACCACCAAGCTAAGGACATACCCAGGCTGGACCTAAGCTTCCCTGCACAAACAAACCTTATAATTCCATACCTTTTCCTATGTTTTCAGGCAACTATCAAGTATCTTAGACTATATCCCACATGACTAATGGAGGCCACACTATCAGAAGAAGGTCTCATTTACAATATTCTTACATAGAAAGTGCTATTAGAGTTATAGAAGGTAAACAGACTGCTCATACAAATATGGGAAGCCAGACAACTAAAATCATAGTTTCAGCTTTGCAGGGGAAATAGGCAGCATACTCATGCCTTGACTCTTTATTACCAACTGACTTGGTTGGTCTCATTCCCTGGGAAGAGCTCCAGACCTGGGGTTTTGCTGGCATAACTTTTGCAGGTTGAGATTGGACCTTAAATCTAGAACAAATTTCCCTTTCCTGATTCACAATTTGATGAGTAGATTTTTGTCTTAGGTGAGATCATTGTAACCTCAGAAAACACACGTCATTTCTTTGCTCATGAAGCTAACTTTCCCTTTTTTCATTTAATGGAAGTATTTTGCTTCTGTTTGCTGTAGCCAAATCACCAGCATCACTGGTCTTTTGCTTTCCAGCCATTGTTAAGTAAAATAGTTATGTGAGCACAGGTACTGTGAAACTGCTGTGAAAATGGATCTGATAACAAAGATAGCTACTTAGTGACTAATAGGCTGGTAGAGAATGTAGCATAAATATTCATAGATGTGCTGGAGAAGGGGACGATTTACATCACAGGCAGGATGGCGTGGATTGACATTAGCATTCATTGTACTACTCAACACAATGTGCAATTTAAAATTCATGAGTTATTTCCATGGATAAGAAGGGACTACTGGTCATTTGAAAGGCTCATTTTGAACACATGATATTTTCCCCTCAAATTGTTAAATATACATTTACCCTTTGAAAGTATATTTAAGGGGACGTAGAAGTCTATGTTCATTGACCTGTCCAAAAGAACTATTAATGTCATCTGTTTGCACCGTGGCCCACATACAACTGCTTTTACTAGATTAAAACATTATGTTCCCCAATTCTGAAACACACTGAATTCAGATGAGCTATTTGAAAATGCTTTTTAACTCCCCAGCTAAACAACTGCCCTGATAATGAATGTGGAGAAAAAGAGAAGAGATGGATTTTTAACTGAACCAATTACTTAACATGTGATTGTGACAAACTGAGTGCAAGTGAGACTTGCTAATTTGTGGCCAAGCAGCTTTCAGTAGAGGAGGTGCTGTTAGAACTTACTCCGCTCAGTTAACCAGATCAAGCATCTGCTCCCATGCAGAACTTCCATTCAGAAAGCCATCCAGTGATCTGTCTGGTCTGAGGAGTCTCAAACCTTGGCACAGTTCTCTGTTGAAAGCAGTTCAGCTGCCAGACAGCTAAACCCCATTTTAGTATATCTCTTTATTCAGGGAAGGTGAAATTGTAGTTCCTTAGCTATTGTATCTGTTCACCTTTAAGCCCTTTAGTTTCAGCTTGGATATTATTAAGCATCAGCTGTCTTTTTGAGTGGGATAACTTGAGTTGTGATCTTGGCAACATATATATTGAATACAAAGGAACCATTTGAGAACATGCAAGATGAAGCTAGGGGAGTAGACAAGGAGGCAGAATTTAGCAGTGCACTTGTCTGTTCTCATTGTGAGCCTTTGAAATTAACTAACAATCCTGTGACTGACTTAATCCCTTCTTTTGTCTTTGGACAGGGCCACCCTGGACAACCAGGTCCAAGAGGTCCACCTGGCCTAGATGGCTGTAATGGAACTCAAGGAGCTGTTGGATTTCCAGGCCCTGATGGCTTCCCTGGGATTTTAGGACCACCTGTATGTTACCAGATCTTTTCACCTTAATGAAACGCACCTTCCAATGTGGTTTTTGTTTGTTTTGTTTGCTTGCTTGTTTGTTTCTCTTGAAACATCATTAAGGCCTTGAAGACAGCCACTGCACTACCTTGCCCAATGCAATAGTTTATACTGATGACACCACAACAGCAAAACTCTAAAAATTCCAGTTGAGGGGTGCACATGTTATACGGCTTCAGGTTACTTTCGTTCTTTTTTTTATTAGATATATTCTTTTTTTGCATTTCAAATGTTGTCCCCTTTCCTGGTTTCCCCACCCCTGAAAACCCCCTAGCCCATCCCCCTCCCCCTTTATAATGCTACCTTTGGAATTGTCAAGATTGTTTAAACAAACAAATAAATAATAGTTATAGAACTATTTCTGAGCAAAGCATGCACCTGAGCTACTTGACACTTTGCCATATCAGGTAACATTGGGATATTCTGGGGCTGGAGAGATGGCTCGGCAGTTAACAGAACTGACTGCTCTTCCAGAGGTCCTGAGTTCAATTCCCAGCAACCACACGGTGGCTCACAGCCATCTGTAATGGGATCTGATGCCCTCTTCTGGTGTGTCTGAAGACAGCGATGGTGTACTCACATATATAAAATAAATAAAACCTTTAAAAAAGGTGGGGGATATTCTTGGATGACCTTCATGTAATCATATGCATATTAGCAAGGACCTAAAGGTATAGCGAGCTTGGTTTATACCAGTGATTCCCTGACTTGAGGAATAAATCATCAGTCAACAGTTTATTCCCCAAAGTGTACCCCTAACACTAATCCTGACTTTCCCTTAGATACCATCATCTTGCTATCCTCCCTAGCACAGGATAGAATATACTCTATAACATCAAAGACTCAATTTGCCCAGTGTCCCATCATGCTGAAGTTAAGATTTGTTTTTAATTTGYTCCTTTCTCCCACTCCACATTATCACCCTTGGTTATAGGGTTGATCTGCTATTTTTGGTCTCATGCTTCCACATTTGCCTAATTTCATTCATTCAGATAGAGCTGAGATATTCAGATACCATGCCCTTTACAGATATCATGTAAATAGTAGGTATCAAGCCCTCACAAGGACTAATTTATGAGTAGTTGAAAGGGTAAAAATAACACATTTCAAGCTCAGCATTAACCTAACTTGGACTAACCCAAATCTATCAGAGTTGTCATGTGAGGTCTTTTGAAGCTAGAAATCATGCACCATTTGCTACTAAGACAGAAAACAAAAGAACTGATTGAAAGACTGGAATCATTGAACTGATTTCTATGATAATAATGAGACATACCAGCTTCTTCAACTGTTTGAAGCTGAATTTGTGTTGTAGGAACACGAGATGAGATGAAGTTGGTGTTATAGTTGTTTTAGATCCATGACCTCCATGGCCTACATGTTGGCCCCCCAAAAGCACCTGTCCTCTAGCCTGTTTTTTACACCTTAAAAATAAATAACAAGAAAAATATGTGACAGATCCCAGATTTGACTCAACTTAAATGACCTAGAATCATAGAAATTGTTGTTGACCTTTGACCTAGACAAAGACCCTGTTAGTGATGTATAACTGTAAGGGGCAGAGCTTTATCTAAATCAGTGCTCTACATAGAACATCTGCTGCTTTCTAACCCTCATCCTTTCACAGACCCCTGGCATAGGAGAGAAGAATGGCACCGAGCTTTGAGATGATCTCTTTAGAGGTTGGGCAATGACCTTTATCACAGCCAAGTTTTCCACAGCACAAGAAACATAATTTCAGGTTCCCATTGCCTGACCCTCTATCTAATTAGGTAATATTGCTTTCAAAACTCTGTGTGGGGGGTTTTCTCACAGGTTTTTCATATTTTATCCAGGGGCTGCCCGGTCACAAAGGTGCAAAAGGAGAACCTGCTCCTTTTCAAGGCAGCATCACAGGAATGAGGGTAAGAGCTTCTAAAGCAGGCAGCTGACTGGGTGGGAAGCAAGGTTTCCTAGAACCGGGCCCCACCTCCCACTAAGCCAGTTCTAGAATAAACCTGTGCCCTTGCTTAAGAAGCAGCCCCAGCTGATGTTAAAAGGATTCCAAGTTTTTTCGGTGGTAGGAACATTCGCAGAAATATTTGCAGCTATGCTGTCTAGAAATTTGTTTTCTAGGATCTGCACCAAAAATAAGAGAGATGTTGGCCAAGAGTTTGCATGGTTATTTTCTTTCACAAGCCAAAACATTTCCTAGAGGCAGATACTTTTTTGTTTCCTCTGAAGCCTTAACTCCTATGCTCCTTGGTTTGGATCCATATATATCCTTATACAGCTTAGTATGACTACAACCCCAGCATCCAGGTCCCTTCTCTAGACTCCTGAACGTCTACAAAAACTTGCCTGTCAGTCCTCAATTGATTGGAATCTAATCTCTTGTCGATAAAAATGGTTTGATTGAGCCGTCCTCTATTTGCTAACTGGTAGCTTTGTGTGCCCTCGATAAACCCTGGTTCCAAATGATTGACTCTACTCCTCTGCAGACTTGGAAAGAATTCATCACTGCCCTGATAGCAAATAGGAATTTATGTGCCTGCGTTCGGAGGGGAAAATACACCAAGCTTGCTGAGATAATTGACACTACTCTCCCATCACTGTACAGGGCCAGGAACCTTAGAAACTGGCCATAAAAGCAGAAGTGGGGTGGAACATCTGATTATCTACAGAAGAAGCAAGGAAATTTGGGTTCTTGACTGTGGGTGGCATAGCAGAAGATAGAATATTAAAGTTGGCAAGGGCCTCATGGTTTTCGGATTCATGTCGCTCATTAGACAGATTGAAAATCTAAGGCTATATGACTTACTAAGAGACAGATGGCCAGTTCTCTGAAGAACTCAACCTCAGGCAGTGTTCTTTCCATGCTACAGGGAGCTTAGAGGTTTTTACTGTAAGCCAATCGGTGTAAGACTAGCAGATGTCAAAGCACAGCCATTGTCTTAGCAAACGTTGATTAAATGGTTTTTCCAGAAATCAAAGAAACCTTGGATCCAGTGGAACACAGCAATTTCCACAAAATGGTTATATTACAGATTCATACAGTGGCTTAAGATGCCGCAAAGTAATTAAAACGTAATCAGAGTCTGTATGCTCTGTTGATTTTTCCCTTGAAATGTCTGATTTGCATTGTATACGTATAGGCACAGATTCTCTGGGGATGAAGGCACATGGGAAGGTAGCTTTGCTTTCCTCCAAAAGGAGCAGAAAATCACCAGCCTGCAGAAGCATTTTCTAATTGATAAGTTCCCAGCAAATGTGAAAATTAATTAATCTAGGTAAAATAGGAAATCTTGTTCAGCCAAAGCTACAATATTTGTTTTCTAGAGTCCAGAATGTTCACAGGGAAAAAGTAAATGGGTAGATACAGCCAGTTGATGCATTATTTGAAACACAAGACCTTGACAGGGGCCCGAGTTGCAGCAATTTGTTTCTATCCCCTTGAATCTCAGGTTGTCTGAAACCCTGTAGGCTTAACTTATTAATCTCTTCCATGTGTCCTTTGTCTATTTCTATTTCCCAGGGAGATCCTGGGCTGCCTGGACTGGATGGAATCCCTGTAAGTCATGTTTCTTGTGTTGATCTCTCAATGTTTTGTCAAGATGTCAATGATATCTTTTCACTCTTCACAGTGGAAATCAAAGGTCTTCATAGACTTACTCAAAGAAAATCTGGAGTGTTGAGATAGGACAAATCATACTAGCCACATTTTTTTCAGATATAAAGTCCCAAGAAGATGAAACACCCAACTCAAGTTTTAAGACAGGCAGTCTTCACACTTTAGGTCAGATCTATGTCTGATACCTCCCCACTCCCTTATAGATACTCCTCCTGATGGATGCCTGAAACCACAGATAATACAAAGCCCTATATGAACCATTCTCTTCCTATGTATATAGACTTATGATAGAGTTAAATTATAAGTTAAGCACAGGAATATATTAGCAACAATTGCTAATAAACTATAACATACTATAATTAGACAAAGTAATGAAAGTTATGAATCTCTTCTCAAAGTAACAGTGTGTTGCGCTCAGCATTTCTCTTGTAAAGATGTGAAACAATATAAAGCCTCTGCAGTATTATAAAATGAGTTAAATAAAATAGGCTATGAGACATAGCATTAGGTGACTATGTAAAGGTTACTTGAACATAAACACCTCCATACTTTTTCTGTTCACTGTTCTTGAACTGAGGTTGACAGAAATATGGAAAGGAAAACCAATGGATGAGGAGATCCACTCTTTTCTCTTGCATGTATGAGGAAGGTACCATGTCTTTAATTCAACAACGATGTACTGTTTTCTCTGTGTGTTCAGGGTTGTATACACACTTCTTTTAAAGGTATCCCATACTGAAATTTCCTTTAACACACTGTAGTACATGAAAGTCCACAACTTGGACTAATAAGAGATTTCTGTTTTCTTGCAATTCCTTTTGAAAAAGTATAAGAACTGGCCCTGGTTTCTTGTATTTGTTTTTTCATATTTTCCTTTGTCTTGATAGTTTACAATACATATGGAGTATCCAATATGAGCAAAGTGCTATGAGTGATCCCACAGACAATGTAGACATTGTCCCTCCCACAAAAGATGTGGAAAATGTAAGGGTAGGAATGTCTCAGAAGAATTCTAGAACCCCTTAGGGAAAAATGCTGTGTATCTAAAATTTTGGTAGGGGATGTGTATCTATGAAAGTGAATGTAGCTTCTAAGAAGCATGGGTGGAGTTTAGACATGCTGGCTGTAGATGGATGCTTATACAAGAGATGTAACGTATGGGAGCCCACACAGAAAACAAAGATGACGAAGGACCAATGTATAGACTCCCCCAGAGCTAAACAAAATTGACCTTAAAAGTATGTTTATGAAATTTGTATGACAATACTCACTGTTTGCTTCCCAGTTTCTCTCATGGATACAGCCTCCTGCCCACAGACATATAGTGCTTGCCTGTCAATACAGTCATGATGAAATACGTACATTAAGGTTAGGGAAATATGGAATTGCAAGGAAATAGAAATATCTTATTAGTACCACTTGTGGACTTTCATGTACTGCAGTGTCCTAAAGGAAATTTCTATATGGGATACCTTTAAAAGAAGTGTGTGCCGGGCGTGGTGGCGCACGCCTGTAATCCCAGCACTTGGGAGGCAGAGGCAGGTAGATTTCTGAGTTCGAGGCCAGCCTGGTCTACAGAGT
>BDUI01003409.1:42466-62738 GCA_002335545.1 Apodemus speciosus
AAAAAAAAAAAAAGGTGGAGGTGGGGAGTCCAGCCTGTGTTGGGTGACAACAGTTATTTTAAATTGGACAGTGCATGAGGGCTGTCTTAGTTAAGGTTTTACTACTGTGAACAGATACCATGACCAAGGCAACTCTTAAAGAGACAACATTTAATTGGGGCTGGCTTACAGATTCAGAGTTTCAGTCGATTATCATCAAGGCAAGAACATGGCAGCATCCAGGCAGGCATGATGCAGGCAGAGCTGAGAGTTCTACATCTTCATCTGAAGGCTCTGCTAGCAGAATACTGGCTTCCAGGCAGCTAGGATGAGGGTCTTAAGACACACCTATTCTAACAAGGCCATGCCTCCTAGTAGTGCCACTCCCTGGGCCAAGCATATGCAAACCATCATAAGGGCTGAACTCTGTCAAGGCAGAGAAGGAAAAAGAGAAGTCAACCAAAGCCCTATTTGGACTGTACCCCTCAAAGATACCATTCCCTCAATGAAAAGGCAATAGATGACCCACAACTGATTTTTTTTAACTCTTGAGTTTACAAGGAGACACAGGAATCTTCATCCAGATTTCAGTACTTGTGGTAATACACAGATTATTTAAAAAGTAGGAAAAGGTACAGATGGCATCAAGACAGTGTCCTCATACCAGTTGAGTCAGTTAACACCAAGAGAACAATGAAAGATATGACACATCAACAGTTAGCATCCTTTGATGACTTTATATTTGAGAAAGCTACATTTCCTCCTTTACTCTTACAATGGGAATAAATGCTGCTTGATAAAAATCTATGCTCCAATACATATAATTTTAAACAGCTTACAAATGGCTTAAGTTTCCCATGAAATACTTTATTCACTTTGGTGATGCCTATTTCTGTAACTTGGGGGCCTAGATGTTGGCTCTGGACTCAGACTTGACAAGGTTCTCTCTCAGTCTGCTTAAATTCCCTGCTTGTCTCTAGGAAGCTCACAACTGAAATCCCTGGCTGTAAGTCCTCAGTTCTTATAGACAATGCAAAGGAAACTAATTACCACTTAACAAACCCCTTGAACTGGTACTGTAAGGAGCTGTTGATTGAACTACATCTTTCCCATGGAAAAGGGTATTGTAGTTCTTGTATGTCAGTGTCTTCCTTCTAGTAGAGATTCACAAACATTTATATAACCTTCCACTGTTTTGTCAGAGTCAAGTTCTTAGATGGCAAAATGCAGCTGCTTCTCATAGAAAGGGCTCTGGGGTCATAGAAGACACAGCCTTTTCATTGATTTTATCCTTCCTGGAAGTTGCTTTCCTGGTCTGTAAAATTGGTGTGAGTGTTTAGGCACTGTTTTATTCCCGTGTTGTTTGCTCATGATGCTACAAGGACATGCAACAATGTGTTAGAGGAAAAGGCATTACTTCTAGAGGCACGTGGTAACACTCAGTGAATAGTCCAAAAAACATAGAGCGTTCCCTAAGGAATCAGTAGATCTAGTTTGAAGTTGCCTCCTTCCTTTGACTGGAGCCAGTCAACCAGTAAGGAAATGATTGATTGATTGATTGATTGATTGATTGATTGATTGATTGATTGATTGATTTGTTGATTTATTAACCAATTGATTCATTGGTTGTTTGATTGAGACATAGTCTTGCTAAGTAGCTTTGGCTGACCTGACATTCATTATGTAGCCCAAGCTGACCTCAGATTCTTCTTCTGCCATCTCATAATCTTTCTGCCTTTGCCTCCAAAGAGCTGGAATTACAGGTATGTGCCACTGCACCATCCCAATGAGAAAATGAGTGTTATAATCTGTGGCTTCTCTTTTCCTTCAGGAATTTGGATCTATTGGAGAAAAAGGAGAAAAGGGGATCCTTGGTTTGCCAGGACCTAGGGTATGAACCCAGTGTCATTTGCCTGTGTTTATCAAGTCCCCTAATCTGTTTTCTTTTCTTTTTCTTTTCTTTTTTGAAAGAAATGAAGCTCTTTTTTGTCCTCATATTATTTCTTGTTTGGTCCTTTGCTTATGTAACTTGATGGTTAGCTAAGCTTCTTTTATTTCTCTTCTCAACTTTCTGGCAGGCTTACCTCTCCACTTATCTCCATTCTCTTGACTGAATGGCCTCCTTGAATAAGGAATGATGTAACCACTACCCCCAAGTGGCTGCATAGTCTACTTGCACTTCTGACATTCATGTATAATTTTCTTCTGAGCTAAATAATGGTGCATATGTTCTCTTGCTTTTATTCTATTATGCTTTAAGGGAATACAGGCGAGAAGTGAAACAGGAATAGAAGAGAGCCAAGGGTAATCTTTATAGGACATAAACAAATCTGGAAACTTCTAGAACACAATGAATAATGTTTGGAGTCAGCACTTTCTAAAATTATCTTATTTTGAGTGGAGACATAATTATCATTCCTTTTGATTTTTAGCTTTCAGGAACTGATACCTTGGGTTATAAGAAGTTGGTCAACTTATCTTTTACATAGTATGTTTTAGAAAACTGTGCTTTTAATTTGTCCATGAAGATATTAAGTCTCTTTGAGTATTTAGCAATATCTCATTGCTCTGCTATTTCTTTATCTGCTATCCCTTATCTTTTGTCTTGAAAAACTCATAACCACCAACAGCGAATATGTTTGTGGTGGCAGACAAGAGGTCATAAAATACTCTATTTAGAATCCTCTGACTTGGATCCAATACAGTATAATACCATCCAACTTTTCTACTAAGGGCCTTCTAATATTTCTGTTTACTTAGCTCTTTAAAACTGTTCCATGAAGCTATTTATCCTAGTGGATTAATGCTTAGAAAGAAATCATTAGGCCAAGTCTAGGATGATTTTCATACCTGGGTTTAGTACAATGCATAACTTTGTTGTGTGAGTCTGGCAGGTTTTTTCCCTAGTATGATCTATTCATCTTTCTAATGTATGGTTCTTCAATTTACAGGGTCCCATGGGTTCAGAAGGAATACAAGGCCATCAAGGGAGACAGGTATTTGGAGTAACAGCCATAAAGCCTTAATATACAAAATTCTAATCACAAGATCATTTTGCTTTCTATAACATGGCCAAATGGAAATATTGCTTAGAATGAAAATCATCCACTCTCTTAAATAACATAATTTTTTAATCCTGGGGACTCTCTTCTTTGTAGTTGTTTTTGTTGTTTTCACCCAAAAGGATGGATAATCACTGTTACATTACATTTCGTGTTTTGCCATGTCATAGTATAGTAATGTATGGTGGCATGTTATCGAGGTCTAGCTAGCAAGGCTACCCTGCTTGTAATCACACTCCAGTGACTCTTCAATACTTTAATATGCAAGTTGACTACCAGATGCCATATTGTCATCTGAAGAAATTTACAAAGCTGTACACACTTTGAATGACTGTAAATTTCATGTACAATTTTTCCTGGCCTAATCCACAGACCAGCAGACTTTATGTACTTTACATGGATTTAATAATAACTATGTTTCTGTTATAGGGAAAGAAGGGGACTTCGGGTTTTCCTGGGATTAATGGGTTCCCAGGAATTAAGGTAATATCATTGGGAAGTACAGCTCCCAGATTTGAGAACTGAAAAAGTGAGGGATTCCTATAAATGCCTACTTATGAAATAGAGTATTTTTAGTATTTTGATGTTTTAGATGTCATATTATTTTCTTAAGAAATGCATGTACCCCATGCCATATATAAAGCTGATAACCATTCCTCAGATGTTACCAACATTTAGCGTTTCAAATCCTCTACTGACAATACATCCTACCCTAAACACCCACTCTGGGTATTTCTCTGAATAAGATTTTTGTTTCTGAGTCTGTATTTGTGGAGATGAGAACTCTTTAGACTTCCTTTGCCATCATTCAAACAAGGGCAGTAGCCTTTAGAATCTTAGGCCTGCTAAGAACAGAAGAAAACAACTAAAATTCCGTTTTCTCCTTAGCTGTGTTATCTGTGTTGTGATACATTTCCCGGGTCCAGAAACCGACTGTCTTATAGTGGTGTGGCAAAACAAAACTGAGTGCCCTAGTTCCTGACAAATTTTTAAATCAAATTTGTAGATCTAGCTACCTTATGTCACCTTCATCTTTTATTTATTGTTCTTAGAAATTAACCTGGGGTTTTGCTTTGAAGGCAAGTAGATCTTAGGTGATGATATCAAGATATCTTTTGTGTTCAATCTCTATAATCTTTTCAGGGTGAAAAGGGAGACGTTGGTGTGCGAGGCCCAGACAGTTTCACTGATGCAGATGGCACTGTGATCTCAGGTGCAATTCTTTCTTGATTTGATTGGAAAACAAAGGAGAAAGTGTTAAATTCTTTATCTCCTGAAATTATTGAAAAGATACATTGTCAGCCACTGGATTCCTGACAGTATCAAGGGCCACTCACAGGTCCTGAATTAACTGAATGAATAGAATTCCAATCTTTTAAACAGACAAGCCAATTCTTAGCCTCCCTTTGCGCGCGCGTGTGTGTGTGTGTGTGTGTGTGTGTGTGTGTGTGTGTGTGTGTGTGTGTGTGTGTTGATCCATCAAGATGAGAATTTGGGCTGTCCTAAGCCTGAATTAAGTTGGCAGAAAGGTTCTCCTGGTAATGCTTAAAGAAGGATTGATATCCTCCTCAGCTGGGCTGCCTTTAGCCTAAGATGCTAAAGATCCTTATTCTTAGCCTAAGAATATGCAGGGTCTCATGTAGATAATCCCAAGCATGCTGCTGATCTAGTTGCTAGGAGACCTGAGCAGTATGATACTTAGAAAGTTTGTTCTCTTCTGTCCTTATCCTAGTCACTGGGTCTGGTCTACTCTTCCTTTTTGCCTCTACCAGAGAATTAAATGCTCAGTGTTGATAGCAGCTTTCTGGGTTCTACTACCAGGAAACCTATGGCAATACTGTAAAACGTTTTGTTAACCATCTTAACCTCAATGGTAGACATTTAATGCGACAGCAGTAGAAGAACCTTCCTGGTACTTTCTAGGTATCATCAGAAAAGTAAGGCTCTAACAAGACCGGGTTTGAAGTATTAATAGTAACTTGCTATGATGGTATGTGTTTGTGATTCCAGACCTTGGAAGTCTGAAACAGGAGGAAAGTAAATTCAAGGCCAGCCTGGATTATATGAGATCCAGTTAAAAAAGTAAAATAGTATCAGAGCCTCATCTGTGGCCAGTTAAGACCATTAGCATCGAGGAGACCTGGGAATAACAACAAGGAGCCTGCCAGGCCTATGGCAGTTCCCTGCATCTCTTATCAGGCATTTTGCAGCAAGCACGATCCACTGCCGTTTATTTACTCGTTTTTCTTTTCACTGTAATGCCAGGTTATCCTGGAGATCCTGGTGTGCCAGGCCTTCCAGGCCTTAGAGGAGATGAAGGCATCCAAGGCCAACGTGGTCCTTCTGGCACCCCTGGCCTCCCCTCGTTAACAGGTGAAACAGACTAATCCACTCTGCGGTGAACAGTCCTCTCTGTACTCTAATTCCTAGCATCTTCCTCTGTAACTCAGAATCCAATGATATGCCTAGCCAAGGTCAAAGGAAGGACAGACTGGTCAGGAAATTCTCCCATGACTAGCTCAAAGTTAGTGTATGTGTAGAGAGGGCCTACACATCTCAAGGTAAGCAGCTTTCCTTGAGATAAACAGATATCACAGCTGGAAAGGCAATTCCAGAGTGCCATTAAGGCTGGCAGTAACTAGAGATTGGGGTGGGGTGGCTAAAGCCCTCTCACTCTTCACTGGATATGTCATCTATCTTATAGTTGCCATGAGATTTTAAGAAATGAGACGCTGGCCATGACTGAATCCTCAAGGTGGCTACTAAAAGCCTTCATGGGGGGGGGGGGGCAGTGACTAAAGATGTGGCTCAGTTGAAGATAATTCCTAGGCATGTGCAAAGCAATGGGTTCTATTCTCAACATGAGACAGATAGAATATAGAGATATGGATGATATACTAGATAGATAGATAGATAGATAGATAGATAGATAGATAGATAGATAGATGAGATGAGATGAGATAACTCTGTACCCAGACCCTCCTGTAGACGTAACTGCAGCACAAAATGCCCCCAACATCCTATGGATGAGACCCTTGAATCAAGCAATGCAGGAGCTGTATGCCATTCTATATGGAAGAGAAAGATCATGCCAGAATCTAGAAGACAAATCTGTCCCTAATATAAACCCTCAGATGTGGGCCTATTAACATCACTAGTTTCTAAATTCCTTGGAAAGGCACTCCTGTAAAGATGGTTGTGTTTCTAAGGCAGCCATTCAGAGGAGGCCCAGTTGGACCCAGCAATGAAATAGAAGAAAGGGAACAGTAAGACTGGAAACCTAGCTTTCCCTCACATGTTAGCCACAGTTTCCCAGGCAGTTAGACTAACTGATCCCCAAAATCTTTCCTAGCTGTCATGGAAGAGAAGAGCAAATGATTTCCCAAATTCTTCCCTTGTGTTGTTTTGTAAACACACTGCTTACCGGAATATACCCAAATGGTAGGGTGCTACGGTGAGCACTTTGTGTGGGTTTCTCCTTGCAGGTCTTCCAGGTGCCCTAGGGCCTCGGGGATTTCCAGGCCTGAAAGGGGACCGGGGAAACTCAGGACGTACCACCTTTGGAGAAGCCGGCCTACCTGGCAGAATTGGTTTGCCAGGTTTACCAGGCCTGCCAGGCCCATCAGGGCCACCTGGTAAGTTATTCCTTCCTATTTAAAAAAAATTGAGACTGGTATGATCTAGAACTAGTATGATTTTGAGGGGGCTCCCTCACAGGAGAAACAGTTCGGCTGGGATAGCTAATTGCAGTGGCGCAGTGTATTAGAGGTTTAGTCCATTATCATCATGGGAGGAAGCATGGCAGCGTCCCTGCAGACACGGTGCTGGAGAAGGAGCCCAGAGTTCTGCAACTTGATCCAACTGCAGCCAGGAGAGGACTGTCTGATGGGCAGCTTAGAAGGAGGGTTGTTTGTTTGTTTGTTTGTTTGTTTTTGGCACAGGGTGGAGCCTGAGCATAGGATCTCAAAGCCACCTATGCAGTGACACACTTCCCCCAACAAGGCCATACCTCCTAATATAGTGCCACATCCAAGCTTATTCAAATCACCACAGGCAGCAATGAAAAGCCCTACCTCATCTGCTTCAGCTCCACCTTTACTGACAGCAACAGCACTAGAGTGTGCATTCGGTTACAAAATGACCAAGCTAGCACCCTGATGAGAAAACACTAGCTTCTGTATTCACCATCCTCCTGTCCCACACAGCTCTTAGTGCCCACAGCACCCCTTGCCCCACTCTCCGCCTCCTGTCCCGCTACATACCACCCTCACCACCAGGACTTTGGCTTACCAGATTCTAGGGAAGCAGAATTGGATTTTCTGAGTTTGCCATACACAGCAGAATTACAGTTAGGTGGGCTGAGAATCTGAAGAAGGAGAAGCTATGCCTAGATCCTCAAGATGTCTGCTTAAATCCTTCATGGGGCTGGATGTGTAGTCCAGTTTGATAGGGTTTTCTTGTCATGTTCGAGGCAATGAGTTCTATTCCCAAAATGAAATAGATGATAGATGATAGATAGATAGATAGATAGATAGATAGATAGATGATAGATAGATAGATAGATAGATAGATAGATAGATAGATAGATAGATAGATAGATAGATAGAATATGCATATCTACAAAGAGCCTATTATTAGATGGGATTTTGAATTGTGAGAGAAAGGCGAGAAGTATTGCCCAGCCAGTTTCTTTGCTGTCTAATCCTCTGACAACAACTGCTGGCACCTGGGAAACTTTCTGGGATAGAGACTGGCACGACTGAGTTGCTGAGTTACTTTGTTCATCTCTGAGTGCCCAGAATCTAGTGCAGTGTGTGGAACATAACAGTCATCATTCTGCTAGTCGAGTGAATGAAGCGAAATGAGAGTTCTGTTGACTCTTCCCTGCAGACTTGGCAGGAATCTTAGGCTGGATTTTTTTTCTTCTACTCTACTCTGTGTGTTGAGTCCCAAGGACTCAAGTCTCCAAAGTGAGTCCTTAGGCTTCCACCAGCCTCTAACATTTTGGGTTCTTTTAAACTCTGCAGGTCGCACGTTTGAGACTGGACCCCTGCCTAGCTTAGAGCCTGGGTTCCCGGGTCTCCAAGGAGAACAAGGTCCAAAAGGACATCAAGGTTTCAAAGGAATAAAAGGTCATTATGTTTATCTCTCCCCTCCCCCCAAATCCCAAGAGAGGCTTTAAAGGGGATCTATCAAAACAATAGTCTTGGGAACCTGAATGTAAGCTCTTGAGAGTTTAGGGTAAAAGACTGTTGGAAGCGCTCTAATTAGGGCTCTCAGAATGAAGCTGGAAATTGAGGTCACACAGGGCAAAAAGAGGCTTATGGACCACTCTTTCCACCCCCCATGCCTACTGAAGCTATTGTTAGCATCTCAGGGTGCTAACCACCACCTCTAATCCCAGTTTGCAAGACTTTGGCTAAACACTGCTTCCCAGCACCATTAACATGAGGACTCTGTGTAGGTCAAGACCTGAGGCATAGAAAAAAGCCACCTGGCTCCAATAAAGTGAATAAGGTCCCAGCAAGCTGCCTTATAAACCAGTATCACCAGTGGTTCATCCAACTCGACTATGCCTATTCAAAACACTTGGGATCAGAAATGCTTCAGACTTCGTAGGCTTTGGATTTTGAAATATTTACATAGACTTTGCCAGATAATCATTCCTAATATGAAAAAAAATCCAAAATCTCCCTTGCTTGGGATTTCAGAGCATTTGTGCTCAGTCTTTCTTTACTAATCTGAAGAACAGACCATTCTCTCAGTGTTTCCAAGATCCCAGTTTTCTAAGAGTGAGAAGAGATCCTTCGGGATCATAGGGAAATACAGCCACCCACATTTGTCACTTCTCACTCTGGAGACTATGCTCATGGAATCTCTGTAGATCGTTATGTTGTGTACTTATAGACTCCTTTATATGTCTTCAGAAGTGCTTTGCTGAAACTGAGCCAGATGGTACACACTTGTAATCACTCTTGGTAGGAGCAGAAGGATCAGAAATGCAAGGTCATCCGCATGTACATGAGTTTGAAGCCAACCTGTACACATGAGACCTGCTTTTTTAAATATGCACTTCAGTGAAACTCATACCATCAGTCACATAAGTATATGTATAGAATTAAATTCTAGACTTGCATTTATTTAAGTGGCAATTGGTGATTCTCARCATGTATGACTCACTGATAGCTGGTCCTCATCTCAGACTAGTAAAACCAGACTCAGTAGTACAGATGCCTTCTGATGGACAGTGAGCTTAGTCTGAGTCTCTGAAAGCTATTTGATTTCCACCCAAGGGAGACTAACTAAGTCATTCTTTTTCAGTGAGTTTATTTGATGTTGTCTGTTTTTCCTTCAGGAGACTCTGGTTTTTGTGCTTGTGAAGGTGGTGCCCCCAACATTGGACCACGTGGGGAACCAGGCCTACCTGGGATACAAGGTCCCATTGGTCTAGAGGGTTTTAAAGGGATTAGAGGAGATCCAGGCTCAAGGGGTGCATCTGGTCCTGCTGGGACACCAGTAAGTCTTACTTAAGGTCTTCAGCACAGAGGGAGGAAAGGAGGATTTCAAATTTTCTTTGCTCCCTATCAATCACTTTCCTAAGACACAGGAAACAAAGAGGAATAAAACCAATCTGTGACAACAATCTCGGGAGATTTTGCTTAAATTCATGCAGTTAGCCAAATCAATTCTTGTTTACCATTGGCAAGTAACAAATCACAGTGTTAATCGGGTACACAAGAAACTCCCTCAACAATGGAAAAGCTACAAGCACTCATTTGTAAGTCTAAGCTCTAATTGGAAATTGTTTTAATGGATAAAATGGAGGAAATTTTTCCACAGAGAGCAAATTGAAGAAAACAAAACAAAACAAAACTCTGGGCTTTTGATGTGTTRCTGTGAAATCTGAGCAGATGGTCTCTAAAGTCTCTTTGTCTCCCTGCCTCCTTCCCTCAGGCTAACTTAGTTGCCTGACTGGGTCATGCTGATTAGGGATTAAGATAAAGCTCAATTCTCATAGATTTCAAAATTCAGAAAAGATACAGAAAATGTGAAGTAATTACCCAAGACAGCAACATAATCACGTTCTCAGAACGTTGTCAAAAATATCCACAAAGCACCTGTTTTAGGTCATATCTTTGCTAAGCACTGGAGATCTACAAAGGCTGCACCTCTTGATCATTGTCTTTTGTTTCATTGTCAGGGGCTATTTGGACCTAGAGGTCAGACCGGCCTCAAAGGAAAGAAAGGAGAACCAACTGTCAGTAGAGGATCAAGAATGTCAGGGGACAAAGGTGACCCTGGTCCTCAGGGGACCCCAGGTTTGGCAGGAGCTCCAGGCAAGGATGGAATACCAGGTTTGCCCGGCCTCCCAGGCATTCAGGTAAGTAGATCATTCTTGAATGATTAGCTCTATCAACCACCCTACTGGACTCAGGCATGATCTGTTAGTTATCGCCTTATGGAATAAGGTGGACCAGGGAACCTGAGTCCCCTGAAATGTTGACTCAATGCTTTATTTCCTGTAAATCTAACAATTTTTTCTCAGCTTCCCAATAGCTCCATCCTCCAACTGATCCAGTTGCTTTCTTTGACCTCAACAGTTTTTCATTCCCTGCTTCCTTCCCCTAGAACAGTGATTCTGAACCTTCCTAATGCTGAACGTCTTTAATATAGTTCCTCATGTTGCGATAGGCCCAACCATAAAATTATTTCCATTGCTACTTTATAACTGTAATTTTGCTATTATTATGAATTGCAATGTAAATATCTGATCTGTAAGTCAGATCAGGTTGGAGGTAGCAACTCACAGATCGAGAACCAGCCCCATCTTGAAGCTTTTATAAAGTTAGATCATCTCAGAGTTTATATAAGACCTGTTTTCTCTAAGAAACTTCGGAGGTTGATTGATAAACAACTAGAATGATGGAGAATTTTCACAAAACATTGTTCACTGACTACTTCCTTCCTGTGGTTAGAAGCCTTTTCAGATAAGTCTTAAAATGATCTTTTCTTTTTCTTTGTTCTCTAGGGAGATGGTGGGTCTGGCTTCCCAGGTGAAAGAGGGTTACCAGGACTTCCTGGTGAAAAGGGCCAAGATGGTCCAACTGGACCACCAGGAATTGGGCTGCCAGGACTTCCTGGGCCCCGTGGACTTCCTGGAGATAAAGGAGTGGATGGGTTACCAGGGCAACAAGGCCTCCGTGGAGCTCAAGGTGAGTCATACAATCAGATAGTCTTGGACTTGGAAAATCAGCCTTTTGTAGAATGACTCTGACTCATATGTATGAAATGCGTCATAAAAAGAGATCTGGATAGCTGTAATCACTACAGTCAGTCCTCAAGAGTTTTAAAATAGAAAATGGATCATAAGTGTACTCTGGTAAGTTCAGAATGTAGAACAATGTGGATTTCAGCTCTGCTTAATGAGGACCCTGCTACTTGAGCTRTCTGAAAATGTCACAGAGCTATCTAGACAGTTTATGAGCTCATAGTCCATAGAAAAATTCAAGAAGAGGATGGATGACTGCGTTTCCAATCAAAGTAGTTTGTAGACAGTTTGATAAATAGTTCTCTAAGTTGTATGATCAGCAGACAAAAAATGCTTTCCCAACTGACAGAATTTCAGACTGGTCAGTTGGTCGGAGATTCTAACCTAATCTTTATATGATACTTAACTTCCTCACTTTTGGATAAATTATTTTCCCACTTGCATTTTGAAAATTATAATAGGCAACATTCCTGCTTATATATTATGAAGGTCCCATACCATAACTTGCCTTTTGTGCAGTCAGAACACCTATTCCTCATAGTTATTGTGTGCTGTGACTTCTATGTTTCCATTAGTGACACCACACTTCTTACTATTAGTGGCATCACACTTCTAATTGTCATCAAAGCCTAAAATTTTAAGGTTATCTATTCTCACTTGGAAATTTCTCCCATTATTTCTTTTATCTTCTTGCTAGTAAGTTCTCACAATCCCATACCAAGTTTATCAAATACCTATATGCTTTTGGAAAATATGGATGGATGAATGGATGGATGGATGGATGGGATGGATGGATGGATGGATGGATGGATGGGCAAAAGAAATTTCCTAAGTAGTTTCTCTTCTATTCCTTGCTGACTTTCCACCATTAAATTATATTTATGCACATTGTAGACCATTAAATACCTTTAGCCATTTAGCCTTCCCTTGACTTCTACATGTTGTTATTATTTAAGTTATTCCCACTTCCACTAATGGCTTTCCCTTTCACAACAGCATTGTAAAGTCTCTAGCTACTAAAGAAGATGATACATCTTACCCTGACAACCTGTGTAGCAGAGTAGAGCATTCCTTAAGAGTAATGTTTACTTGCAGAAGAAAAGCCCTTCCTAATAACCTTGAATGGTTAAGAAATAAAAAATAAGATATCAAGTCTTATATATTCATGTTTTAAAATCTATCTTAATTGATGTAATAATCATGATGTCACCGGCTAATACTGTATTCAAGATTTAATCTCAAAAGAACACTCATGTTATGCACTCACTGATAAGCGGATATTAGCCTAGAAGCTTGGAATACCCAACACACAATTCACATATCAAATGATGTCCAAGAAGAAGGAAGGAGCGGCCCCTGGTTCTAGAAAGGCTCAGTGCAGCAGTGTAGAGGAATACCAGAACAGGGAAGTGGGAAGGGGTGGATGGGGGAAGCAGGGGAAGGGAAAAGGGCTTATGGGACTTTCGGGGAGCAGGGAGCCAGGAAAGGGGAAATCATTTGAAATGTAAATAAAGAATATATCGAATAAAAAATTTATTTTACTTTTATATGTAAGTCTGTAGCTGTCTTTAGACACACCAGAAGAGGGCATCAGATCTCATTACAGATGGTTGTGAGTCACCATGTGGTTCAGGACCTTCRGAAGAGCAGTCAGTGCTCTTAAGCGCTGAGCCATCTCTCCTGCCCCCTATATTCAAGATTCTTGAAACTGAGGGACTTGAACAAGTTTGGAAAGCATTCTACTTCCCTAGGCCATATCTCATCAAACAATATTGGCTTTTCTTTGAGAAGTTCTGGTTTCAACAATAGATTTACTTCTACTGTATGCCCCAAGGATATTAGTCATGGACATTCTATTGCTCTTCAGCTGTTGATAGATGATCATTCTAGATCAGCCCATTTTAAAAGCAACCAGATTTTTAATTTAGTTACAATGCATGAAGCCTATAAACTTGTATGTCCTCAAGTCTTTGAGTTATTATCAACGATCTATTTCTTGGTTTGAGATGAGGAAGAAACCTGTGGGATCATTTCTATCCCAAACATTACTAGTTCCTGGACACAGAATGTTCTCAGGAAGACAGTGCTAGTAAGCCTGGCCTGGAAGGTGCCTTTTTGAAGTACCCAATTTTTAAACAAATACTTTATTTAGTTTTTGTGTTGGGGATGTTGTACGGTTGGTTGGTTGGTTGGTTAGTTGGTTGGTTGGTTGGTTGGATTTTTGAGACAGAGTCTCTCTACATGGTCCTGGCTGTACTGTAACTCACTATTATAGACCAGGATGAACTTGAACTCACAGAGATAAGCCTCCCTCCACCTTCTGAGTACTGTGATTAAAGGTGTATACCACCACACACAGAAAATACTTCATTTAAAATATTACCTCCTTTTTTATCTATAGAAGCTAAATATAACCCACTGAATGTAGTGTTCTTTCCAATCATTTAAACATAACTTTTGAGGCTTCTAGCTTATGTGTTATAGCCATTTCTGTTACCACAAAAAGTAAGATGTTGCTCCTAAATGTTGCCTACTCCTACCAGTGGTAGCCCAGGATTAGCCATCTCCATTGGCAGGGAAGGGTATGTAGCCATCAGAAGCTCTTCAACCTAGTGATGTGAATTATTACAAATTCTGGGTACACTAACAGCTTATGGTCCCCATAGAGGCTAAGGCTCCAGATTCTCAATGTAATCTATCATTCATGTTATTACTCCAAGTGGCTCTGTAGACTTGATCATGTGTGAGTGCCAGCACTCCACTCAATCCTCGTGATGAGTGTACTTGGCAGGTATAGCTGGGCTGTACACAAGACCTCCCTTAGGATTCAATAAACGTGTCTTACTTTCATTTCCTTCTTTCCTCGATTGGTCTAGATGATTATTGCTGCAGCAGGGAGAAATATTACTCACCTATTCACCTTTGTCTCTGACCCTCAGAGTGTCTTAAACTACATTGCATTTTTTTTTTTTTTTTTTTGGAGTCAGGGTAATTGTGAGGCTAGGATGCAGAGGGTGCCATGGGCAACCGATACTGCCTTAATGGTTCCTTAGCACATACTTCCTGGGAACTGTAGAAATGGTATGCAGTCCCTGAGAGAAGCTGACTTCCTTTATCTCATATGTTGATAGTTTAACCAACCTCCAACTAATTGTATTCTCTGAACTTATTGGCTATAACTTGCTTGCCAGATGCATGTGCAAGGAGCCAAACAATTCTGGTCTGTATTATTTGATCTCAGAACAAATAGAAAAGATAGACTCTTGAAAACTAGAGGTGCTTTACATTCTAAAGATGAATTTTGGCATTCGTGGTGAAAAATCTGAATAACGTGGTCATCTGTTGCACTTCTAAAGCACAATATGGCTAGAGCTGACTTCTGCTTTATTGAGAGTGGTCTGAATTCAGAAATGGGAATCCCAAAAACATGGCAATAAATGGTAAAAGCCAGATCTGATACAATGTAAAGTCTTTAAACTTCCCACCATCTGGGCCCCAGAAACACCTCACTGAAAGGTGCCTTTCAATGCCACATATTTCTACAATGGGCAAATAACTCTCAGAAATAGTTCTGCCACCTGGGTGCCTGAATTAGTGGAGGTGGGTGTGGCAACACATACAAGAGGATTCATGCTTCAGGCCATCTTTATACCTGTGGGAGTATGGCCAGAGGACCACAATGTCTACCGGGCAGAAATCAGAATACTCGTGAGGTAACACCCTCTGCCTAGGTGACTGCTTGCCTGTCAGGCATCAGCGGATCAATAAGTAATATTGTGGCACCCTGAACACTAAGAACAGAGAAAAGCATTTACCCTGGTGTTGTCTCCCAAGGGCTTCTCATGTCAAGCTTTCTGTGTGTCCTCCTAGCTGCTGGGTGGGGAGAACACAATTGTCCACTAAGTAGAATAGAAAGAAATGTAAGGGAAACTCTTCTCTGACTTGCTGAGCTCACAGTTCCACGTGGTATCATTTCCAGGAGTCACCTTGCCTTGCATTATCCCTGAGTCATATGGTCCATCAGGATTTCCTGGAGCTCCTGGATTCCCAGGTATGGAATGAGGCCAGGGAAAGTAAGCACACTTCAAGGGCCTTTAATCCAAGGAAGCAAGGATGACAGTAGCACATGAGAGTCCTGCTGATGGGTTCCTCAGCAACTGAGGTAATGGCTTCTGGAGCGTGTATTCTGAGAAAATGAGACTCAAGGAAGCCAACAAGAGAGTCGAACACTTGATTAGATATCATAAGTCTAACCTATCCATGCTAGTGTTCCTTTCTACTCACTACATACATTTGGGTTTTCAGGCTCTAAGGGAACTCGGGGCCTCCCTGGAATTCCAGGCAAGCCTGGCACTCACGGAAGCAAAGGAGGGCCTGGAAGTCCAGGGTTAATACATCTCCCAGGATTGCCAGGTATGGAAAGGTGTCATCAACTTCCCCCTGTGCTATGTCTGGACTGTTTTCATCCTCCATTGAAGACTGTAAGCTAGGTCTGCTACCTGGATTGACTGAGATGGTTAAAATTTACTTCCAGGCAAAAATGCCATAGAGCAAGAACAGAACATGGCAATAAGGGCCTCAAGAAACCAAATGGAAGCAATCTTTTAACTCTCAGATAAGGAAACTGATACTTCATGAAGTCACTAGTGACAAAGCCAGGATGCTGCAGTTGTCTGCTTACGAGTCCTGTGACAATATCCTAGATAAACTTCCTAGTGGTCAAAGAAGGACGTTCACATCAGTCCAAAATGAAGCTACTCATTTCTTGTCCTTTCCAGAGTTGTTCCAACCTGAGCTCCACAGGACTGCAGTGTACCACTGGTTCTCCAACTGCATTCCCTAACTTAGTACCTACATCACCTGGGAACTTGATAGTCATACAAATTCTTCACCTGTTCACAATAGCTAGTGAGCAGAAACTTTAGGATAGAGCCAGCAATCTGTGGGTTCTGAACCACCATTGTTCTAGTAGCGTTTGAGTCTTATCTGGGGCCACCTGCTCTAATATATATTTGCTTCACTTCTTTCTACTATTTTCTGCCCACTCAAGGAGAAGAAGGCCATGACAGCAAAAGGTTTAAAACTGTAGGAGAGACTGAGCTTTGGCCAGAAGACTTGGTGTGACTTGCATTCTTAGCAACCATTGAGCTCCAGGAACAGAAAAAAGGCTGCTAAGCTGCACCTACTCTCAGCCTCACCAAACTAGAGCATCCTTCTACTCATGTGTTGTAGTTGCTACCTCTGTACAAGTCCTCCATGGAGTGGAGACTGCTGATCATTATTAACAAATGGGCTTTTGTATTAGAGAAATCAATCTCAGATCTCTACCCAGACAGATTGATTCTACCCATCTATGTTCTTTTTATTTTTGCCTCTGTACATTTAGGATTTCCTGGAGCTCGTGGGGAGAAGGGATTGCCTGGGTTTCCTGGGCTTCCTGGAAAAGATGGCTACCCTGGGAAAGCTGGCAGTCCAGGGTTACCAGGTTCCAAGGGAGCTGCTGGTGACATCTTTGGTGCTGAAAATGGTGCTTCAGGGGAGCAAGGCCTACAGGGGTTGCCAGGGGACAAAGGATTTCCTGGAGACTCTGGCCTCCCAGGACCCCAAGGTGACTCTTCTTGACCCCTTACTTAGTAATGTACAGAAAGCTTTATAGTAACTGCTGTCTTTGCATGAGTATGTGTGTAAAATGCATGCCTGAATCTGGCATGGTTAGTTAGGGAGCTAAAATGACATTCTACTCTGTGTCTCTTTGGGGGGAAATTTCCTTACGTGGTTGCAGTCCATTTTTCTTTTGTAGTGATGCCAAGAATAGCTATAGCCAATAGTCACATTTCTTGCAATGCTGCTGATGAGAGAAGACCGTATCATCTGAGCTGAATCCTGGGCCAAGCCCTTCCATTGGAAAATGGTTTCATGACCCAGTGCCTCCCTGGTAAGCAGGCTATAAACATCTGCCCCCTCCTTTTTTTTTTAAATTAGGTTTGAATGGGAAATCTGGTATGCTAGGCCTGAAAGGTGAGCAGGGCAACCCAGGAACATCAGGACCCCCAGGACAGCCAGGACCCTCAGGGTCTACTGATCCATTTGGCATCAAGGGCACATCTGGAGTCCCAGGAGCACCAGGCCTTCCAGGCATTTCAGGTAAATCCATTGAAGGAAGAATCCCAAGTTGACAGGGCCTTACTTAGGCTAAGGCATCCTGGGGACTAATAGTAGCACTATGACATGCTCAGCATCTAGGGTATTTGACTTTCCTAACCTCTCTGGTTTCAAATCCCAGATCATCCTGGCTGGGCCAGATCAGAACACATTGCTACTGTTTAGCTTCTGAACCATGACAACATGTCACTTCCCTCTTCCAGGGCCTCCTACCCCCTTTTGAAGCTGTGGCTTGCCGCTGGCTTTTTTCTATTAAAGAAACCACCCTGTGTTGAATTGTGTTAAACCCTCGCTGTGGCTATGTTAAGCCTGCTTTGAGCTACAGAGAAACTGGAGCTGAATGTGACCACTCTCCTCCCCCATCAGTGGCCCGCTGTCAGGAGAACATGCCTCTGAAGGTCCATGGGCAAATAGTGGCTTTCAGTCACTAATGAGGACTGACAGCCACTGGTTCCAGCCTAACATTTGCAGTTCACCTTTGTTTGTTTGTTTCTTTGTTTCTATCATCATCCTACCTCTGCTGCCTAGACTGCATCACTGACCAAGTGACTGAAACTGGATTATTTGCAGAGCCATTAATATCCCTTTTATTTCCTTTATTCTGTTTCTGGGGTCTTCATATAAGTCGCTGGAGTGAAGATTTAAAAAAAAAAACAGCCCACAAGCTCACTGACTAAGACTCCCCACTGGGGAATTATGTGATTATCTACTATAACATGGCCTTGCTTACAAGGCCAGAGATCCCTGAACCCCTGCTATAAGGTTCGTTCCCATTGTATTCCCCTCTCCTGTTGCAGAGTTATCCTCATAGCTTCCCATTGGAGTCCTGGGGCTCACAGCTACTTGATGCTTTTCATTTCATGGAAAGCTAAGTCAGCCATTCATTGAGGTCCTTGGGAGCCCAAATACTTCTGTCGTCATCGATTTAATCCTTTGGTTTTTTAATTTCCTTGCTTTGTACCTGGACATTCAACTTTGGCAGCAGCTCAGGAGGTTAATCCCATTGACCAACTTCAAGCCCTGGTGAAAGAAGATTCAGAATACCTAGGAAACCAAATGGGCCTTGTGGGCTTCTACAATATGTGGCACTAGGGGGGTCTTTCAAACCTAATGCCAAGGAACTGGTTGATTTAACTGCTTGTTTGGGGGATTAAAAGGGCAACCCTGTATGCAAGACTCCTTGGGAAGCCAGAACAACAGTTCAGATTTGTCCTCTACTTCACGAATTGGCTCAGGAAACAGCCATTGTAACTTGATTCAGGGTGGAAGTACCAGGGAAACTGGAGCCCCTTTGCCACCCTGGCTTCCCAGAGCTCCATTTAGAGGCTCCTGTGTGAACCACATTCATAAAGGAAGAAGTTATAATTACAAGGTGGTTGCTTTTCCTGACCACCACTGTGCCATGCTGGAAGTTATGGGCATTTAGGGTGGTGATTCTGGTGGTAGGTACTAAGGCTCTGACCAACTCAGCAGTGAAGTTCGTGGCATCTCTCTTTGGGTATTGTTAAAGGACCGTGGGCAAACCCCTTCTGGCCAGCCAATGAGAGCCTGTGAGAATAAACAGTGGCCTAAATCTTAATAGAGCCTCACTATCTGACCTGTGTTCTCTCTTCTATAACCATTCAGGGCATCCTGGAAAGAAAGGTCAAAGAGGAGACATAGGTCACCCTGGGTCAACTGGAAAAAGAGGTCTACCTGGGATAAAAGGCCTTCCTGGTCCTCAAGGGTCAACTGGCTTCCTGGGGAGCCCAGGTTTGTCAGGAGTCACTGGGTTGCCAGGCATCCCAGGCCAAAAGGGTAAGTGAAGTAATTGGATAGACCAGTAAAGTAGTTGGGGATTATTCAAAAGGAGCATGTAGTCAGGGATTACCCAAAAGGAGCATGCCAAGCTGCCCAACTTGCCTCTTCCCCTCTTCTCTGCCCAGGGACAGAAGGTTGGCAGGGTTTTTGGAGCAAGATATTTAGACCAGGCTCCTTTTACTAAAGGAAGACTGTCACCTAATGTGAGTCACTCAACCTGCTTGCTGTGTGGAACAGTGGGCTAATCAACAGAAAAGGCCAGTGGCATGAGTCACTCAACCTGCTTGCTATGTGGAATGAAGGGTTGATCAACAGAAAAGGCCACTCAGTTCGACACATATGAAGGAGCCTGACAACTCTCACTTCCTGTGACTGACACAGCAGTGGTTAGGTGTGCAGCACCTCTGTTTTAAATAGGTGGGGAAAAAAGGCTAGTCTCAGAGCAGCCCACACAACTGGTTAGTACAAAGGGGCAGGATTACACTCATCTCTTCCTCACCTGGAACTAGGTGTTTCTTTTCTGTGCCTCTACATGTGCTCTAAACTTAATGAATTCAAGAAGTGCCCACATCACTTCTTTCTGGTGTTCAGTGCTGTATGCCTGTTCAGAGGAACCCTAGAATGGGTAATAACTAACATGATTGATAAAGACTGAGACTTTGGAGTTAGAGAAAACTATGTTCAAATCCTTCCTCTGTAACATTATGCATGTATTTCATCCTTTCCATGCCCCCTTTTGTTTCCTTGTATGTACAACAGAAATGATAATAAAAGAAAGTCTTACTTTTCAACAGGTGAAAAGGGGTCCTCTGGACCAGTAGGGTTTCCTGGGCTACCTGGTCTTCCTGGTCTTCCTGGAGCTGATGGATTAAAGGGATTTTCTGGATCATTTGGAAAGGTGGGACAACCTGGACAGGCTGGTACTCCTGGAGAAAAAGGTGAGAGAGTGTGGGTAGACAGAGACAGAGGCAGAGAGAGAAACAGAGAGAGGCACACACAT
>BDUI01003409.1:71349-84222 GCA_002335545.1 Apodemus speciosus
AGTCAACAGAAAGCCAAAGCCAAAGTGAGGGGTAGGGTGAGTCATACTCTTCTGTAGCAATTCATGATTTTGAGAGCTCAGGGTCCATGAGAACTACCTTATTCCTCTGTGGAAAATCCCAGTGACCAAATCAACTTTCACTAATACTCACCTCTTAAAGATCCCACCACCTCCGAATATCATCAAAATGGGAGCTTTGGGGACTACATTAGAACCATATCCAAGTGTAATGGTTAGTAGTGTCAACTTGATAAGATCTAGAATCATGTAGGAGACAAGCTTTGGGGATACCTTTTAAGGGAAAATATGGATTAGCTTAGCCGTTGGATATGCCTGTGAGGAATTATCTAGATTAGGTTGAGTTGGGTAGACCCACCTTAATTGTGGGAGGTTCCATTCCATTGGCCGGGGTCATAGACTGAATAAAATAGGAGAAAGTGATCTGAGAACCATCATTCAATGCCATATGCTTCATGATTATGGATGCAGCATAACCCCCTGCCTCCTCAAGTTCCTGCTGCCACATTTTCCTTGATATGATACATGGTACTCTCAAACTGCAAACCAAAATAAGACCTTCCTTTTTTAAAGCTGTTTATAAAGTATCTGATCATGGAAATGAAAATGTAACTATGACATGACACCATAGCAGAAAGTTATTGCCCTAACCTATGTTGTCTTTCCCTGCTTTAATGGTAGAACAGTAAATTTCTAGAATCAGTTTCTGGGAGAAGGCAGCTCAAGGGCCTGGAATTGCTAATCCTACATTCTATTAAAAATACCTACTGGGGGAGGAGGGCAAGGATGTAGTTCAGTTGGTAGAGTGCTTGTCCAGCATATACAAGGCCCTCCCTATGTTCACTTCCTAGCACTGCATAAAGTAGGAGTCATGACACACAGGTAATCTCTGCACTCTGTATGTAGATGCAGGAAGATGAGAAGTTCAAGGTCACACTCACCTATGTAGAGAGTTAGAGGCATCCCAGAATACATGAGACTCTATCTCAAACAAACAAACAACAACAAAAACAAGAAAAGCAGGAAGACATATTTATTTGGGCTTGTGATTTTAGAGGTTTTAGTCCATAGTTGTCACTTGRCTTCATTGTATCTGGACCTGTGGGAAGGAAGAGTGTTGTGATAGAGGATGCATTGCACAGCTGAGCTGCCCACCTCATGGCAATCAGGAAGCAGTAAGAAGCAGCACCAGAAAAAAATACACCTTTTCATGACATAGCTCCAATTAACTCCTTCTTCCAATTGCACCCCACTTTGTAAGTTCTTCTACCTCTCAAGAAYGAACTAATATTTTTAAGTCAAAATTGCAGTAATGCATTTCTAAAGTCAGGATAATTGAATAATGTCCTAAAATCTAGAGGGAATAAACCTTCAATACTTGGGCTTTGGGGGAGACATTTCAGATCTGAACCTTATCAGCTAATTACCCGCCATCTTACTAGAAAAGCTGCAGTAGCCATTATAAGAATCATGAGAACCCAAGGTGCAGGGTGTATGTTAGAAGTTGGCTATTCTTTTAGAGAGCATCGAGTAATGTCTCAATAAAGATAGAGACATTTCTGATGTTTTCTATCCTTAGGATTCCCTGGACATCCTGGTTTACATGGACTGAATGGACTTCCAGGCACCAAGGGCACCCATGGCACTCCAGGTAAGAAAGGTCCTGAGTGTCAAGGTTAAAGGAGTAAAGCTCTTCCAGAACTGGAAGGAGCTGCCCATGTGTTCTTGACTGTAGTATACCCCATATCCTGGGAGTTAGATCTCCTCACTTGTCTTCAATTGGAGAAGGAAAGAGGATGTTTTGCCTTTCCGTGGGAATGAGCTCTGCTTCTAAACCACAGGGAAGTCAACTAGACCCAAGGGCTGTCTCCCTCTGAGCTCTGGCCCCTCCCTTTGCATTTCTTCCTAGGAGCCAGTATTACTGGTGTTCCTGGGCCAGCTGGCCTGCCTGGTCCCAAAGGGGAAAAGGGAATGCCAGGAATTGTCATCGGAGATCCAGGGAATCAAGGATCAAGGGGACAAAAAGGTGACCAAGGTAAGTAAGTAAGCACAAGTCAGGACTTGCAGAAACTGAATGAGGCCTTGGCAGTGAGTGGATCAGGGTTCGGGATTGATTGGGGCCAAATGGTTCATAGGGCAGACTTGTGCTTGTCTTTACATCTTTGAGAGTCTTAAGAACCCTTAAGGATGACTGCAAAGAAAACGATGAAGAGTATTCCTATGGCTTCCCAGCAAAGAGTAGTGGGAGCAGGTTTCCTAGTGCCCTCTAGCCCCCAGTTCCCCATGGCTCTTTCCAATTCAGCTCTGGACCACTTTTTCAGACTTGGCCAAAGCCAGGATGAATGCTTCTTCTTCTTCTTTTTTTTTTTTTTTTTTTTTCGGTTTTTTCGAGACAGGGTTTCTCTGTGTAGCCCTGGCTGTCCTGGAACTCACTCTGTAGACCAGGCTGGCCTCAAATTCAGAAATCCACCTGCCTCTGCCTCCCAAGTGCTGGGATTAAAGGCGTGCGCCGCCGCCGCCACCACCACCCGGCTAGGATGAATGCTTCTAAGGAGCAGAGTTGGGCCATTTAGTGAGATCTTAGCTCCAATTTCCTTAGTGCTCCATGATGATAGAATCTACCTGGCAGAAGAAACCCAAGACCGAGAAAACATGGGTCTCCTGAGGCTGCACTCTACCAGGATGGGTTGTGTTTTCATTAACCAAATTCCACCCTGAACTCAGCTTCCCACGCTGCTTGAAGTTTTCCTGGGTGTCCCATTCTAGATCCTTCTCTAAAGTTATGGCATCATTCTTCAGCTTCCTTGGCAGTGTTCTGGAGACTCACCTGTCTCCCGCTACATATAAAGCAGAAGATGAATGCGGACAGTTATGACTAATGGCTTTTACATTTCAAGTTCCAGTTCTCCCTCTCACTGAGCTGTATGACCCTAAGAAATGAAGTTACACACCTGTCTCTCAATGCCAATCTGAACTTAGGTTTTTTTTTCTTTCTGTAAAATAGATGTAATAGAACTGTCTCACAGATTTTTCTGAGGACTCTGTGAACAGTAAGGTAATGTGAGTCAAAGAGCAAACCTCCGTGCCCAGTGCAGAAACACTGGACACCATGCTGTTACATGCCACTTGGGAAGTAGTAGCTGCAGTACATTTGGAACCTGAGGTCTCATCACACTTTCTGTTGACTTAGTGTATGTTTCCCAGGAACCACAGTCATACATTAATTCATTTTCTGCTGTAATTTGAATTGTGGCATCTGTTGTTTCTGTGTTTAAACCTTCCTTTGGTCTGGGCAAACTTGTTCTTTCGGGGAATCCAGGAGCTTCTCCAGGGAAAGGCTCAAAGGAGGACCTGAGCCTGCAAAGCAACTGTGGCTTCTTCCCCAGGACACAGAGAAGAGGGGACGAGATGGAAGCATATGGCATTTCTTCTTCTGTGTGTAAATCTTGACTGTGAATTTCTGGTTATCAAATTATTCGTTTACTTTAGCTGACATAAAATTATAATTACAGTTACAGTAAACAGCACACATCAAGATGGATATATTATAGAAACATAATTATGAGGGGCAGCATGGCACAAGGGAATACACTAGGTGTGTGTGGTTCTCTCATTAGATGTTCAAAATGAGCAAAACAACCACCATACTGTCTAGGGACGCAAATATTCATAAAGAAATTATGATGAGAAGGAAGGAAGTGAACACAGAATTTGGGAATGTTTCTCTGAGAGGAGGGGGTGGAATCTATGGAGACTACGCACATAATTACCAAGATAATGCCATCTTCATTTTTCTTTAGTGGGACAATGAAGTACAGATGTGTTCATAGTACCTAGATTATTCTTTACTGAAGCAATTTGTTTAAAAAGAATACAGCATGTATTGTGCCCACCAGAGGAAATGGTCTGTGATTTGGTAGTGGAAGTAAAACAGACTGAGCCTGAGAACACTCCATTCCCTGTGCTCACAATACCTTTCGCTAAATGATTTGCAATCATATTGTTGTTTTCATACTTGCATTAAATCTTTAGAGCCTACATTTATGTATTTAAAGTTTTTCAAAAAAAAGTTTTTCAGGCTCTGGCATTGTAATGAGTTAGCAAAATGGTTATTTGGTATTTGCAGCTCCACATTAGAACATTTTAGTTTTAATAATAATAAAAAAAAAATAAAAGCATGGGCTCACAAGATGGCTTGGTGGATAAAGATACCTAAATTTTAAGCCTGACAACCTGACTTCCACCGCTGGAACCAAAGTAAAGAGTGAAAGAGAGACCCAAGTCCACAGAGCGACCCTCTGAACTCCACCCATGCACTGTGCACACACACACACACACACACACACACACACACACACACACACTAGTGATAACTTGTTAAAAACATGAGATTTTGGCACTATTTTAGTTCAGTATATTTATAAAGTCAAGAAGCAGATAAAGAGCATGTGCATCTTTTAAAAATTGGCATTGGGGTACTCTATGATTCTGTGAGTTGCCCATGTTTACTCCATTATATGAGGTTATATGGTATTTTGCTTGTTGGTTTTGCATAATTTCGGCTGATATAAATACAAACATTTTCTATATGCACATATACATACATAAACCTCTGTTTCCAGGGTGAAAAGCATACAAAATGTATCTTTCTTTCAGTTGCTTACCTCAATGAAACAGAAAAGTCCTTCGGAGAGTCATCACCAGCTGACAACACATGTAGTTTTTTGTGCTTGTTTTTTTCCCTAAAGTTAACAAGAGTGTTTTGTCAAAATCAACATTTTCATCTCTAGTTTTCCTTGTGCTCCAAAGTACCAATGGGCTATTTTTAAACACCTGCTCTGGCTAATCTACCATCTCATGACACGTTTACATGAATTTACCAGCTTTTAAAAGATGGCTCTAAGAAGGAAAATTGGGTAACAATATTTTTTGGGTTTTTCCTCTCACACACTAAAAGGAATCTCAACCAATGGGTTTTTATCCAGAAGATTCCACTGAACTTAATTTGACTGTCCATCAGAATATCCACTGAACTTTATTTGACTGTCCATCAGAATATGCCCCTTAGCACATTTGTTCCATGCTTAGCATACAGCAGGAACTCTCACCTGTGTATAGATAGTTTTGATGTTTCCCCTTTAAGATGATCATATATGTATTTAGCATACATTAAATGAATAGCTTGACATTTGGTGAAAGTTTTTGTTTTTAACATATAGTAGAATTTGTTCCACAAATCAAAAAACATGTAAAGGAATATGGAAGCCTTAAGAAAGAACATAACTATATACTTTGACCAAAGGGGGACAGATATCTAGTACAATGAGGTATGTTCAACAAGCAACTAARCGGTAATTCCACTAAGTCACCTACAAAATACTGGTTGTTGTTGTTTGGCTAGATGCGCCAGAAGAGAGCAGGGAATCTTGGGACACACAGAAGGATTCATAATACTCTTGCTTCCTCCGTCCTGGATGGTCTGGCCTCAGTCATACACTATCCATCATTTTGGGGGCAGCATCAGATAGAACTGGCACTTAGTAAAGTTTGATGAACCAGTGTGTTTAATAGCAACACGTGGAAAACTTAAATTCCAGTTGCTCAGCCATGCTTTCTTTGACTTCTGATCTGGTGGAACAACAGCCTAAAATATTTCCACCACCGGTGAATTTGGGGAGCTAGAAATTTCCACAGCTTTGTCTCAATAAAACGAAACTCCAGCTGGAAAGGAAGAATCTGAGCCTGACTTAACTGTTGTTAGCTTGCTGCAAAGTTAGGATGAATGAAAGACAGCCCTCTACTGGTTTCCTATGGTCTTGCAGCTCTCTCATGGCTTCTGTTTTCTGAATATATTTGGCCATTTTCTGGACATGGGAAACCCACGGAGCAAGCCCCATTTTATTTACCCTTTGCAGGTTCCCCAGGTCTTCAAGGTCCTGCTGGTACCCCTGGAGCCCCAGGCATCTCCTTGCCCTCAGTCATAGCAGGACAACCTGGTGACCCTGGGCGGTCAGGCCTAGATGGAGAACGAGGTAAAAATAAAGAACCGCAAACTTTGATGTGGGCAGACGTGCTGTATATAACGCAGCCCTTTCCCGGTTGCTGGAAATGCATGGACCTGCTTGGCCTCAATTTATTCCCTCCCATCAAGATTTAAGGGACTGGAACTGTCTGTATTTTGCTGAAGTGCTTTGGAAAGTCTGGGCATGGGGGCTTCATGGACAGCAACAAAGGAGTACTAGGAGTGGGCTTTGGCTACCTAATTCCCTAGGCCTTCGGCAGCATCCTATCTCTTTGCACTTCGTTACTTCTCCAATCTCATCCCTAGGCCGCCCAGGCCTTCCAGGTCCTCCAGGTCCCCCTGGACCATCCTCAGATCAAGGCGATCCTGGAGACACTGGCTTCCCTGGAATTCCAGGAATTCAAGGGTTCAAGGGAAACCAAGGACTTCCAGGTTTCTCTGGCCTCTCTGGAGATCTAGGGCTCAAAGGTAAGTCTGTTCCCCCAGCTTCAAGACCCATCAGTAAGCACTGCACAGTCCAATCGCCCTGAAGAGGCTCATGGGTGGTACTTTTCCTGACCAGTCTCCCTCTGTCACCATTATGTCAACACCTAGCATGTTTTCCTTTGGCCCTTACCAGGCATGAAAGGAGAACCTGGCCTCATGGGAACTCCTGGCAAGATTGGGCCACCGGGGGACCCAGGATTTCCTGGGATGAAGGGGAAGGCAGGGCCAAGAGGTGAGTGCAGGGCAATTTCTGGGCCAAGCCTGAGCCGTGGAGGGAAGGGGTACAGCATGAAGATGAGGTTCTTTTGGAAGCCATGTTGTCTACCAACCAACAAAACCAACTAAGGGCATCATACTCCCAAACCCAGGAGTTAGTTTCTCTCCTTTGGAGATACCTCTGTGCCAATCTGCTTCCAGAACTGAAGGTGCCTACTGGTTTGCTGCCATGGGTACCTGACCTCCCTCTCTATTACTTTTGCATTGCACCTAGACCACCAACCTCATTTTCTAAGTTCAGGAAAGAAGCAAACTTCTCTCTATCCTCAAGCCAAATTTCAACTATTCCATCTCTCAGCCACCCCCGAGGGCTCCGTGTCCTAGCATGCCTTGTATCTGCTCACTTTCTAACAATTCTGCTGCTCTCTTGTGGTCTAAGCCATCAGCAGTTCTCATGAAGCACCCTTCCTCCCCCAATGGCCATTATTTTTTCACATGTAGTTGTCGATAAAAAGCAAACCATTCTAGTCACAACATAGAAAGGAACTGTGGCCCACACAACCATGCCTGAAACCTCCCTCTCTATCTCATGCCAGCTCATGTCCCTTTTACTGTCCATTGGCATCTCAAATATAGTCCCAATTACCCTATATGCCCTCCTCCCCTTCCTACTAGTTCCTTTTCCCCTAATTGGTCCCTCCTCTGTTTTTATATCAAGTATGTGTGCACCCTCACATAACATGATGTTCTCCAGTCATGTCCATTCGCTTGTGCATAACGCCTGCTTCACGTTTCATCCTGACTGAAGAAAGTTCACACATGTATATGCGTCCTATTTTCTTTGTCTGCTCATCTGTTAATGGACACTTAGGCTCTTTCCAAACTTTGGCTATTGTGAACACCACAGGGTAGACATAAATGTGGAGGTAGCTCTGTGGTATGCTGACTTGGGTCCTGTGAGTATATTACTGGGAATGATACAGATGGATCATATGACAGTTCTAGTTTTAGGGTGTTTTTTAGGAGCCCTGATATTGATTTCCATGATGCCTGCGCTTCCTGTCAATACTGTGTATGTTTCATGATGCTTGCTTGCCCTTCAATTCTTTAAATGTCTAACTCCCCCTGATACCTCTGATGTTTGGATAGTTTCAGTGTAACCGTCACCAGTTATAAGAAGCCACTGGTAGCTCTAAAGCAGACCCCTCTACCCAAACCTCCCTTTACTCCCTCCCATTGTCACTACATCATTTATTTCCTTCCCAGTCCTTCTTAAGATTTGAACAATGGGGTTAAAGGTATTTGCCAAATTGTGCTTTGTTCATTTTCATCACTAGGCCATACTCTTTATAAAGGTCTATCACTGCTCTTGTTTCTCATCTCTCAAAATCTTGGCAGATAGTAAGGACCAGAGAATTACTTGATTAATGAATTAGTAAACAAGCTATTCTATTTGTAAAGTGGCCGACTTGGGTGGGTCTCTTAGGCTGAGATGCCAACTGTACCTCTGGAGTTGAATACATGTCTACAGTATCTTTAGTAGTGCATTCTGACCAGTGTGTAAGTAAATAACTGCTCCATCCCAGACCCAAAGTTCAGCCTACTATTTTTGCAGCAGAGATTTCCTAACTGCTTTCCACCTAGTGAATTCCATACTGGGCTATGGGGAGCCAGAACAAGTATGACTTGCTCCCTGCCTTGCCCACAGGGACTCAGCAAGCCACAAAGAAGGAGATGGGCAAAGAAGGTTCTATTAAGGGTTCTGTATTCCGTACTGGAGGCCTCAAGTAGGGATTGTGAGCACAAACAGAAAGAAAATAGTTGGTGATTGCCAGGCAGACAGAAGGCTGCCTGTGTTCCTCCTCTTCAGCAGGCTGACCAGTGATGTTTCACTCCCTGCCTTCAGGCTTTTCTGGTCCCAGGGGTGCTCCAGGACACACACCAATTGCTGAAGCTATGCAGGTTCCTCCAGGACCTTTGGGTCTGCCAGGCATTGATGGCATTCCAGGCCTCATAGGAGATCCTGGGTCTCAAGGCTCTGTGGGTCTGCAAGGTAAGAATGACACCAGAGAAAGGGGACTCGCTGGGAAGCTGAAAGGTCTGGGTTGAGAGGCTGAAGCTACTAGCTTGGCACAGTTCTGAGAAAGTGCCTTCATCAAACATTTCCCAAGCTACTTCCTGAAGCTCCCAAACTCTTTGCCAGAGATGGAAAAAGCTAGAATGCCAGTGGGGCAGTGGTTATACTTATCTTCAGAGAACATGTGAGTCTCTCCCCTAGACAGCTTGCTATTTCTAAAGTTTTGTTTGGAGTTACAGGAGACAGAGACATGAGTGACAAAGGAGAACACAAGGTAGTGGAGAAAGCGAAAGGCTGGGGACAGGAAATATGGCTTCCAAGTCTTAGCTTTGCCCCAATAGGAGTAAGTTGTTAGTCTCCCTGTGACTTCACAGGAGTCTGAGGAGACTCTGTGCCTTCCATATTGAGTGTTTCCCTACCCTGTGCATTTTCTCTCTCACAGGCTCCAAAGGCCTACCTGGCATCCCTGGCAAGGATGGCCCCAGTGGGCTTCCAGGCCCAACTGGAATCCTTGGTGATCCTGGTCTCCCTGGACTACAAGGACCTCCAGGATTTGAAGGTCAGCTTAACAAAACTTGGACACTTAGTCAACCATGTGGTAAATTTGCCACTATGAGGTGGCTCACAGGTTGAGTTCTCGTCTCTCTTAATATTTTATGACTATGAAGGGACACCATGACCAAGGCAACTCTTATAAAAGAAAGCATACCAGGATTGGAGTATCGCTGTGATAGGCATGATCGTGCCTTTGTTGGAGGAATATGCAAGACTTTGGGACTTTGGATTAGGAAAGTGATGAGCATGAAACATGGAAGCTAGTATTGAGGGCAATTTGAACTTTGGGAGCCTGGCTGAAGAAGTTCCGGGGGGGGGGGTAAGAATATTAATAAGTAGGCTAGATACCATTCTTGTGATATTTGGCAAAGACTGTGGCTGCTTTTTGCCCTTTCCATAAAAATCTGCCTGAGATTAAACTGAAGAGTTTTGGATTAATGTGGTTTGCATAGGAAATTTCAAGATAGCCTAGTATTGACTGTGCTATGTGGGTTTGAAAACTCTTATACAGTTCCATAATGAAAAGGAGCAGGAGAGCAAGGGAACAAAAACAAAATGTACAGTTTGAAAGGGAGAACAAGGAAGAAATACAAAATGTAAAGTTTGAGGAGAAAAGGAGTACCAGGAAATGTTTTGTTGGAGCTAATTCTAGTGCTCGAGAAGATAAAAAAAAAATTAATCCTGCTGCTAAATGAAATAAAGTAAGTGACATCAGGGCAAGACCCCACATCTGGCGCCATCTTTTGTCTTTCTCGCTGTTCTATTGCTGTGAAGAGACCCCATGATAAAGGCAACTCTGATGAAAAGAAATAATTTAATTGGGAGATTACTTGCAGTTCCAGAGGTTTAGTCCATTACCATCCCAAATGGATCATGGCAGCAGGCAAGAAGGCACTGGAGCAGTAGCTGAGAGAGATACATCTTGATTCATAGGAAGACAGACAGACAGACACGCACAGGGAGGGAGGGAGGGAGGGAGGGAGAGGGAGAGAGAGAGAGATCTTAAATTGGGTGTTGGCTTTTGAAACCTCCAAGCCTATCCCCAGTGACACACTTCCTCCAACAAGGCCTTACTTCCTAATCCTTCTCAAATAGTGACATTCCTGGTGACTAAGTGTCTTAGTTAGGGTTTTCTTGCTGTGAACAGACACCATGACCAAGGCAACTCTTATAAGGACAATATTTAGTTGGGGCTGACTTACAGGGTCAGAAGATTTAGTCCATCTGGACACGAGCATGGAGGCATCCAGGCAGTCATGGTGCAGGCAGAGCTGAGAGTTCTACATAATCTGAAGGCTGCTAGAGGAATACTGACTTCCAAGCAGTTAGGATGAGGGTCTTAGAGCCCACACCCAGAGTGCCAAGCCATTTCCAACAAGGCCACACCTACTCCAACAGAGCCACACCTTCTAATAGTGCCACTCCCTGGGCCAAGCACATACAAACCATCGCATTAAGCATTCACCTATATGAGCCTATCGCAATCTTTCTTATTCGACCATAACATTGTTCTACTCTTCAGTCTGCACAGCCTTCAGCCTATGAAGGAAAGTCCTGTACGATTCAAGAAGGCAACAGACTTCTCCACATCCTTGTCTGGTTTCCCCTCCAGTTTTCTATCATCTAGCTATTATCTATCTATCTATCTATCTATCTATCTATCTATCTATCTATCTACCCCAGTGTCTTGCTGCATAGCCCAGTTTGCCCTCAAACTCACTATGTAAACCAGATTAGCTTCAAACTCTTGATGTTCCTGGCTTTGCTTTTCATAGCTTTCTGTCCTGTCCTGACATGGATGTAAGAATACAACAAATCACTTGTCCTTGGTATAGAATCCTTCTAAAACTCAATAGTAAAATGTTGCAGTACAATGGTCACATCCACCATGGACAAGAGATGAAGCTTTGCCCTTCTAATGCTACTGCTGCTTATAATGCTTCTGATTGAGCAGCTAGCTATGTCCTGTGAGAGACTTCAAGGCTGGGCACGAGAAGGATTCCACTCCATTTACTCTTAGAACAGAAGGCCAGGAGGCTGAAGAAGGGTAATGGATGGTGTACTCTTTTAAAATGGGAAATGTAGATCTGGGCACACATGACTTGGAGTTGTAACCCCATTATCTTCTAGCTGTGGCAGCTCAGAACCTCATTGTCCTCAACTGTAGAATAGGCTGATAATAGTGGCAGCTTCAAGGGATATCAGGATCAAGCGGCTGAACACATGTATATGAGGCACCTTACAAATGTTTGAGATCAATGAGTGGCTAGTGTTATTGTCATCTGCATCATACTTACTTTTATGTTCTTTTCTTCTCAGGAGCTCCAGGAAATCAGGGCCCCATTGGGCAGCCTGGGATGCCTGGGCACAGTGTGAGAGTGGGCTACACACTAGTAAAACACAGTCAGTCAGAACAGGTGCCACTATGCCCCATCGGGACGAGCCGGCTCTGGGTGGGTTACAGCTTGCTATTCGTGGAGGGGCAGGAGAAAGCCCATAACCAGGATCTGGGTAAGTATTGGCTTTGACAGATAGTCCTTGCTCTCTGTTCCTACAAGGATTGATAACTGAGCGCTTTTCTCACAGCCCTTTAGACCCATGGTTGGGAAATAGGCCACAGCTCTGGGGTCAAAAGGATTTTGATTCAAATGCTGGCCCTACTGCTTCAAAGCCACATGCCCTGGGTAAATTATTCAACCTCTCCAAGCTTTCATCCTCCCTTAATGGGACTAAGTTATTTCTACTATCTGTCACATAGAGTGGTGTAAGGAATTCATGAATCACCCAATGTTAAATATAGTTAAGCTTCCATTAAGTATTAGTGATTAGTGATAACAATAGTAACATGACCTGCAGGGCAGTGATGATTACCCAAGGATTAATTGCATTAGCAGCAGGTGTGCTAACTCTTAGGCAAAAATTCTATTAAACGGTTTTACAAAGCAGATTAATTAGGGAGTGATTATTCACTTTATCAAAAGATTCTCATCATTATTTAACTCCCCTGGTGCCTTTACGATACAATTTGATCCTGAGACTCCAGCACCTACCAAAGTCACTGGACTGTGAGGAGAGAGCTGTACTGCTCCAAGCAAGCATTTACATGGAAATTCACATCTTTGGCTACCCTGGGGCCTTGAGCCTCTGCCCTTTAGCCAGAACTTACCTGATTCTTGCCCATCTTCTCTTCCCAGGATTTGCTGGCTCCTGCCTACCCCGATTCAGCACCATGCCCTTCATCTACTGCAACATCAACGAAGTGTGCCACTATGCCAGACGCAATGATAAATCCTACTGGCTCTCCACTACTGCCCCCATTCCCATGATGCCTGTGGGCCAGACTCAGATTCCCCAGTATATCAGCCGCTGTTCTGTATGTGAGGCGCCCTCACAAGCCATTGCAGTGCACAGCCAGGACATCACTGTCCCACAGTGCCCTCTGGGCTGGCACAGCCTCTGGATTGGATACTCCTTCCTTATGGTGAGGCCTTGAACCATT
>BDUI01003410.1:9017-28497 GCA_002335545.1 Apodemus speciosus
CACGCACGCACGCACGCGCACGCGCGCTCGCACTCGCGCACTCTCACACATTCACACACATACTGCACAAACACAAACTAAAGTAATAAAATCCCATCTTGTATCTCATGAATTACTATTTTCTATTCCCATTCCTATTCTTCTGAACTCATCACACAAATAATCAAAATGAGGAGCTTAAAATATTATTTAAAGAAGCTTTTCACTGAAGTAGATGAGAGGAATGAAAACAGTTCCAAACTGCTCTGTGAGGCTGCACTATTGCTTCCTGAATGGAGACTCATTCTTTAGAATTGGATCGGTGCCACTATCCCCTGATTACTCCCAAGCCCATCCCTGTCTCGACTGTTGCCTGCAGAGAGGTGTCGGGCATATCAACAAGGCAGCTAGCATCCTCTGGCTTCATTTGGCTCAGCTTCCTGAATCATTATCTATAGTTGTCAGGCTACTTTGGAATCATAATTCATATGTTTAGAGTTCCTTGCAAGGAGTCTAATGGACAGTCATCAAAGCACATATTGTCCTCAACATGAGCGTTGTCTAATTAGAAATGAAAGAGAGCTCTTGCAGAGCCCAACAGCCAGCAAGCCAAATATTGCCCTCTTTGCTTTTACATCAAGTTGACTGCTCACTTGGTGTAGTTTTTGAAATGAGTAATTTCATTTTGTCTTTTTAATTTTGTGAGAAGTCTTAAGACCTAAAGCTGAAGTGTGTTCCCCTGGACACACCCTCCCTCTTCAGCTCTTGATGGTTGATCCTCAGGAAAGAATCCATGTGCTGATATTCTTTCTATCTCAAATGTAAACTATGTGGAGACCCTAGGGGAGGGAGCAGGTGATTGACCATCTGTGTGTCTCTCTGACCGCTTTTGCCCCTCCTTACCCAGCACACTGCAAAGCTCCTATACCCAAACTTAAAGACATCTGTGCACAGTGGATGTTAGAAGCCTTCTATTTTATTGTCAAACTTGTACTAATAGGAAAATCCATGATCGATGTTGGAAGCTTGTTCTCTTAAATAGAGGCTTCTGAAGAAGAAGGGGGAGGAAATGAAAGAAGGAAGGAAGGAAAGAAGGAAGGAAGGAAGGAAGGAGGAAGGAAGGAAGGAAGGAAGGAAGGAAGGGCGGAAGGAAGGAAGGAAGGAANGGAAGGAAGGAAGGAAGGAAAAATAAACACCGGTTAGAGCCATAAACATGAATGTCTGTCTCATGATATCTTCCTGGAGAGACAAGTCACCCTTGTGTATGTAGTGACATTTGCCATCTTAAGTTTTGATACAGACTGCTTTTCAGGTTATCACTAAACGCTGACCCTGGTGTGCAGAAGCCCAGCACCCATGAGGCCACTTCCTTGCACCGAGAGCAGAAAGCTCTCATCTTAGTCGCTCCTGCTTTATTTTTCATCCCAATCCATCCACACAGGCAAAGAGCTTTCTGGAGACTGGCGTCTAATGCAGAGAGCTATTCAATTGTTACCTTGTGGTCTTCGTATAGCATCTGTTGACATTAGCAGTGCGGCTGCAGTGATGAAGATAATGAACTCATTGACTTCGTATCTGAGGACTAATCAGTCGGGAGATCACATTTGTCTTGCTTTACCTGACAGCCCTTCTTCTACAGTGAATAGAGAGCGATGTTGGGAGGAGACCATTGTCTCAGAGAAGCAGGCAGCCTAGCCCTTCCTGTGCTCTCCTACCGAAGCCTCTGCTAACTTCAGCTTTTGCTTTGATTAAGTAAAATCCAGAAGACATGGACTGGACACTTGAGATAACTTTTAAGAGGGCCAGAAACTGACAGCAGGGGAGCCAGGCTGCCCAGGTCAGCGGTACAGCCTCCTGTTCTCCCTCAAGGACTCGGCTGTAGAAAAAAAATATAATGGAAGTTCATTTTGGAGGCTCAGAGGTCTTACTTATGACAGACTGCTCTGTGCACAATTCACTTCTTTCCTGTGATAAACAAGAAGTGAGCAGCGGAAAGTAACAACCTCAAAAGTCACACAGATGCCGTTCTTTGATGCATTTTCTTTTCTCTCTTCTGAGTCATGCATTTGTCATCCTTCGATGTGAAGGTCCTGCCCCCTGACAGAAAGAATACTTTCCTCCCGTGGGAGTCTTGGGGCTCATGGACAATATTCTAGGGAGTAATGTTCAGCCATCAGTCAGCTTCATTTGCCTCTTCCATACTCTGTGGAGTCTGATTGGTTGTCTAATGCTTCTTGACCCTGTAACTCTAAGAGACCCATTCTCCTTTACACTGAGCTGTTCAGAAATCAGATTTGTTCCATTAACACACACACACACACACACACACACACACACACACACACCATGGCCTGAAAACTAGTAATTCACATAAGCAAAATCATCAGTACTGTCACTTGTCTGTCACATTCCCTAACGATGTCACATGTCCCAAGTTCTGAAAATGATGACTAGGAAAGATCTTTTCAGAGTCAGGCAGGCACCTGTCATCCAAGGGTTATACAAGAAGATTCTAGAAAGAGTATGGTCCAGGTCCATCTTATCCTGAGGGGAGCAGTCCTCTTCTGAGGTGGTGAATCTTCCTTGTCAACTTGCCTGGACTTAGAATAAGCTACAAGACACACCTCGTGTGTACCCCCATCTTGAAACTACATGGCACCATTCCAGGAGCTGAGGTGCCAAACTGAGTAAAAATTGGAAAAGAAGAAAGCAATCTGAACCAATACCAGTGTCAATCTATCTTGGCTCAGCTTCCCACGGCCATGCCTTCATCTTCATCACGGWCCGTCCTCTCTCAAACTCTGAGCTCACAAAACCTTCCTCCTTAGATTGCTGCAGTTATTTAGTCACACTGGGGTAAAAGTACCAGGTACATTCACCAATCCCTAATCATGCTTCAGTGTAGAACCAGACACATCTTAACCACTGATTGCCACAGGAGAGATTCCACACTCAAACGAAGAGCAAGAACAGAGAAAAGGGCACACTACATTCTCAACACATCTAATTTCCCATATGACTATCACAGAAAGAAAAGTTTAAAACACGAATTGAATCTTGAATCATTTCCTAAGGGTTCTGAGATTCAGTCCTAGACTTTGAAGTTGACTTTGTGGCTGAGCAATTAGAATGTATGAAGGCTGTGAGGTTCTGTAAGAGTCGAGGTCTTCTGAGAGATTAAACATCTGGTTGGACTCTCAGGTCACCTTCGGGTTAAACTTTGATATTTGGCATTTTAAAGATAGCTACCATTTAGAGGGAAGTCATGCCTACTCAGGACAATTTCCATGCAGAGGAGTTTGGGTAAGACTTGCGGTGATTAGTGACTTTGCAATAGCAACAACTGCTGATTCAAAGCAGCAGCATTTCACTGACATCAACCAATGCTGATAGCAACTCTCAATTCCATGATGCTGTGGGTTCTTCTGGACAGCCCTGCCACCAACTCAAAGGAAAGCTTTGCATGCCTAGCGCTTGGGCCTTTGAGAGATCATCTGTATATTATTCATATTTATATACTGACTTATGAATTGTCTTAATCAGGGTTTCTATTCCTGCATAAACATCATGATCAAGAAGCAAGTTGGGGAGGAAAGGGTTTATTCAGCTTATACTTTTCACTTTTCACATTGCTATTGATCCCCAGAGGAAGTCAGGACTGGAACTCAAGCAGGTCAGGAAGCATGAGCTGATGCAGAGGCCATGGAGGGATATTTCTTACAGGCTTGCTTCCCCTGGCTTGCTCAGCTTGCTCTCTTAGTAGAACTCAAGACTACAAGCCTAGGAATGGCAGCACCCACAGTGACCCCTCCCCTTTTGATCACTAATTGAGAAAATACCTTATAACTGCATCTCATGGAGGCATTTACTCACTTGAAGCTCCTTTCTCTGTGATAACTCCAGCCTGTGTCAAGTTGACACATAAAACCAGTCAGCACATGCATATTATAGGTACCTTTAAGTAGATAGTTAAGAGTATGATTCCATATGGCCATGTCAGTCATCTTACCTGTTCTTCTGCCCTCCCCATCCTTCTGTATTCTCCTCCTTCATCATTAGAGCACACCTCCATTTCTCCCCTTTACCATTTCAGATCATTTACATCCAGCTATTTCTCTATTGTCCTCTCACACCAGAAAGAGCCCCCTTCCTAMTTTCCTAGTTTCTATAGTCACTCATATTTGAAGATTTGGAGCTAGAGGCCTCCAATAACAGAGAACATTAACATTTGTCTGTCTGGGTCTGGGTTACTTCACTCAATATGATTTACCTTCAAAGTTCATGATTTTATTTATCTTTCCATCCCATAATGTGCATATACTACATTTTTATTATCCATTTACCTGTTGAAGGACATTTAGGTTGTTTCCATATCCTACTTACTGTTAATGAAGTAGCAATGAGCATGGCTAAACAAAACCTGTGGAGTAAGATGCTGGGTTCTTTGGTCATATGCCTAAGAGTGGTATAGGTGGGTCAACGGGGAGATTTAGTTTTAACCTTTGAAGATTCCTCCCACTGTTTTCCAGAATGGTTAGACTAAATTATAATCCCCTCATCAGTGAATGAGAGTTCTGTTTTCTCAAACATCCTTTCCAGGATTTGCTGTCAATTGTTTGTTGATCTTTGCCATTAAAACTAGAATAAAATAAAATATCAAAGTTGTTTTAATTTGTATTAGATTTTACTGCTGAATAAACTATGAAATATAGGCACAGGAACCAGATACCCCTGAGCTGGAACTTGACCTGAAAGCCTCCTCCCTGATGACTAGCTTTCACAGGACCAAAATGTACCATGAAAGCTTCCCATAAGAAGTTGGAAATATATGTCCCAAGAGACAGTCTCCCCGGCTATGATGCCTATGAGCCACAACAGTGATCAGCATTGCATAGACACTATAGGTACAGTAGTGGCATACATATTTTGGTGGTCATCAACAACTCTATTATTGGACTTAAGAACTACTTAACAAATGCTAAGTCATACCTGGTACTGAAAACCTAACCAATAACTCAAGACTAGTGCAGTAATTAATCATGGAGGAAAACCAACAACCACCACTTAACTAAACCAGCATTATCCCTAACTATGTTCTAAATATTTGTTATTATATCCACATATAAGTTAGTCCTTACTCCTTACCAAGGAAATCAAGGAAACACATTTGCAACAAACAGGGACCACAACTGATCAAATTGTAGAGTTGTAAAGCCCAGCCCTGGCTTTATCTATCTATCTATCAAAGTAGATAAAGATAGAGACATACAGAGACATATAGAAATAGAGACAGAGATGAAGTCAGCAACATGGGATGAGTTAATAGGAGGAAAATGAATNTACTAAGGTAGGTAACAAAACTTAATTCCCTATATACTTTTAAATATTAGATTATAGTAATTGAAAATGAACAAAAAAGACTCCTCTCTGAAAGAATTACAGGGATGGAAATAGAGAGGTGCCTGAGGAAAAGAAAGTCCAGCTACAGGGCCAAAGTAGAATCCACCTCAAGATAAGATCCCAAGGCCTGACACTATTACTGAGCCTATGGAGCGCTCACAAAATGTGACCTAGCMTGACCAGAAGAACCATCAAGCAGCTGAAAGTGTCAGATGCAGATATTTGCACCCAACCAATGGACAGAAGCAGCTGACCAGTGTTGTTGAATTAGGGAMGGCTGAAAGAAGCTAAGGACTAGCAGTCTCAATTAATCTGGACTCCGAGATCTCTCAAATACTGGACCACCAAACAGACAGCATATACCTGCTGATATTAGGCCTCCAACACACATACAGTAGAGGACTGTCAGGACTGTGTTCATTTAGAGATGATGCACCTAACCTCAAGAGACTGGAGGACCCAGTGAGTTTAGAGGTCAGGTGGGCTGGGTGTGGGGACATCCACGCGTAGACAGGGGTGGTTTGAGGAGGAGGTAGGGGATGTGGAACAATCGGAGTATGGAGGGGGTGGGGGAATAAAATATGGAGTGTAAAAATATGTAAATAAATTAATATTTTTATTAAAAAAAGAGTAAATAATGAACTATAGAAATGATCCCTGAATTTTCCTGTCCAAAGGAAAGAAAGRCAGGGAMAAAAAATGGAAAAGAGACTGAAAGGAAGGCCATCCAGAGACTGCTCCAGCAGGGATTCATACCATCTACAGATACCAAATCCCTGTACTATTGTGGATGACAAGAAATGCTTGCTGACAGGAACCTGTTATGGCTGTCTTCAAATGTATACATGGCTCCAGATACATATGTAGCAGTGGATGGCCTTATCTGGCATAGTGGGTGGGGAGACCCTTGGTCCTGTGGATGCTTGATGCCACAGCACAGGGAGATGCTAGAGCAGTGAGGCAGGAGTGGGTGAGTGGGTGGAGAAGCACTCTCATAGAGGCAAAGGGGAAGGGAGAGAGGGGGAATGATGGGATGAAGRGGTTGTGAAAGGGTAACTGGGAAGGCGGCTATCATTTGAAATGTAAATGAATAAAATGATTAATAAAAATATAAATAAAACTATTCCTATAAGGTTCAAAATAATGACTATTTTAATTTGAAATGGTTTTCTATAGATATCATTAATTTAAAAATATTTTGCTTTAGAGTGATATGCCTAACAGTAGCTTCATTCATCCCTCACAAAAATTTCTCATTGTTCCAAATTGACTTGATATTTTTAGCCAAACTTAGTATATAAAGAAACACATTTTCCCCAGAGAAATAAATTTATTGCCAAGCTATGAAAGAAAGTTATATTCCTCTGGGCATGTGGCTAAGCACCTGTCATTTAGAATGTTCAATGTACAATTCAACCAGTTTGAGCAGTGATAGATTACTAAGGGGGATTCTGTCCTTTTATTTTATTAGATATTTTCTTTATTTATATTTCAACTGTTATCCCCTTTCCTTATTTCCCCCCCAAAGCCCCCTATATCATCCCTCCTACCCCTGCTCACCAACCTACCCACTCCCACTTCCCTGWCCTGGCATTCCCCTATGCTGGGGCATGAGGCTTTCACAGGACCAAGGGCCTCCCCTCTCATTGATGTCTGASAAGGCCATCCTCTATTATTATATGGTTGGAGTCATGGGTCACATGTGTACTCTTTGGTTGGTGATTTAGTCCCAGGGATATATGGGGGTACTGGTTGGTTTATATTGTTGTTCCTCCTATGGGGCAGCAAATCCCTTCAGCATCTTGGATCCTTTAGGTAGCTCCTCTATTGTGCTCAGTCCAACTTTGGCTAAGAGCATCCACCTCTGTATTTGTCARGCAATGGCTTAGCCTCTCAGGAGACACCTATAACAGGCTCCTGTCAGGACTTGTTGGCATCCACAATAGTGTCCACAATACATGGGATGGATTCCCCAGGTGGGGCAGTCTCTGGATGGCTTTTTCTTCAGTCTCTGCTCCACACTTTGTCTCCATAATTGCTTCCTTTCTCAGAGGAACCAAAGCACCTCCACTTTGTTCTTCCTTCTTCTTGATCTTCATGGTCTGTGAATTGTATCTTAGGTACTCTGAGCTTCTGGGCTAATATGCACTTATCAGTAAGTGCATACCATGTGTGTTCTTTTGAGATTGGGTTACCTCACTCAGAATGATATTTTCTAGTTCCATCCATTTGCCTAAGAATTTCATGAAGTTTTGTTTTTAATAACTGCATGGTATACCCTTGTGTAAATGTACCACATTTTCTGTATCATCCTCTATTAAAAGACAGTATGGTTATTTCCATCTTCTCGATATTATTAATAAGGCTTCTGTGGACATAGTGGAGCATGTGCCCTTATTACACTTTCAAGCATCTTCTACGTATATGGTCAGGAGTGGTATAGCTGGGTCCTCAGGTAGTACAATGACCGATGTTCTGAGAAACTGAAAAACTCGTTTCTAGAGTGGTTGTACCAGCTTGCAATTCCACCAGCAATGGAGGAGTGTTCCTCTTTCTTCAGATCACAGCCAGCATCTGCTGTCTCCTGAGTTTTTGATCTTAGTCATTCTGACTGGTGTGATGGGGGAATCTCAGGTTTATTTTAATAGGCATTCCTTGATGACTAAGGATGTTGAATATTTCTTTAGGTGCTTCTCAGCCATTCGGAATTCCTCAGTTGATAATTTATTGTTTAGCTCTATACCCAATTTTTAATAGGGTTATTTGGTTCTCTGGAATTCTTTGAATAAATTGGATATTAGCCTTCTAATGGATGTAGGATTGGTAAAGATCCTTTCCCAGTCTGGTGGTTGCTATTTTGTCCTATTGGCAGTCCTATTGTCTTAATTACAGAAGATTTGCAATTTGATGAGGTCCCATTTGCCAATTCTTGATCTTAGAGCATAAGCCATTGGTGTGCGGTTCAGGAAATTTTGCCCTGTGCTCGTGTGTTCAAGATTCTTCTACACTTACTTTTCAATTAGTTTCAGTGTATCTGATTTCCTTGATCTACATGGACTTGAGCTTTGTACAAAGGGATAAAAATGGATCGATTTGCATTCTTTGACCTGCCAAACACCAGTTGAATCAGCACCATTTGCTGAAAATGCTGTCTTTTTTCCCACTGGATGGTTTTTAACTCCTTTGTCAAAGATCAAGTGTCCAGAGGTATGTGGGTTCATTTCTGGGTATTCAATTCTGTTCCATTCATCTACTTGCCTGTCTCTGTATCAAAATCATGCATTTTTTTGTCGATATTGCTCTATAGCAGATTTTGAGGTCAGGGATGCTGATTCCCCCATAAGTTCTTTTATTTGAGAGTAGTTTTCAATATCCTGGGTTTTTTGTTACTCCTTATTCATCTGATGAATGGAGAATTTTATCTAAGCCAATAAGATACCTTGCACCATTGTCACACAGAGTTCCATACTTGGAATTGCCACAGTTTTCAGTCTGTTATACATTTCAGTAAAATGATCATAAATCAAGTTAGATTATTAATGAAATGTTAGAGGGTCAGGAAAAAGTACTATGAATGTGGGAAGTAGAGCTTATATAAGATCATTACCACCCAGGTTTAAAACTTTTAAGTGAACATTTACTTTTATACTAAACTAAGAACATTTCAAATAGCATTAGTAAGCATTTGTTGATTTGTTTCTAAGAAAACAGACCATTGTTATTATGCTATGCAAAGCAGGCCTTACCTTTCCCTTCCTGAGTAGCTTCTAGGATTTTCTGTGATTTGAAGATCCCATTTTCCTGTGAAAGGCACAGTTGAGACACTATGTGAGCTTCCTTTAATGTGAGACTCTCTGGCCTTCTCTCCTGTGGTGCAGAGAACTCTTGAGTGAAGACACCTAGAGAGAAGGATTATCATCTTCAACAGATAGGAATCACAGTGAAGCCATCTTTCAGAGCCAGCTTTTGCTGTTTGCCACCAAGTCTTAACAAGGCTAATGATTAAAGGAACCTCTGCCTAGCAGGTCTGTAAATTAACTTTTGTAATCCTGTCAGTAAATCACTTCCTGAGCTGTTCTGCCAGAAAACACAAGAGGAGAAAGATTAGACCAGTTTCTCAATATGGAAATGAAGAGATTAGCTGAAGGAAAAGAGGGAAAAGAACAAACCAAATTGAACTTTTCTCCTGGAAGGTACCAGCTCCTTTCAGAGAAGAGTGAGCTCTCCCCAAATTCTGATGGCTTCCCAGGAAAAACCACAACCTTTAAGAAACACATTTTGTATTTTATTCTTTATATGGTACCCAGTATTACGTAAAACTGAGTCTTTATATTATTTTTTCGAATTTCTAACAMCATCTTTCAATATAAATTCTTCTTTTTTTTACTTTTAAAATAATTTATTAGATATAGTCCTTATTTATATTTCAAATGTTGTCCCCTTTACTGAAAATCCCATAAGCCATCTCCCCTTCCCCAATCAACTCTCTCCCACAACTCTGCCCTGGTATTCCTCTACACTACAGCTTCAAGTCTTTCCAGGACCAAGGGCCTTTTCTCCCTTTGGTGTCTAACAAGGCCATCCTCTGCTGCCWATGTGTCTGGAGCCATAGGTAACTCCATGCTTACTTTTTGGTTGAAGGTTTTGTCCCTGGGAGCTCTGGGAGTACTAGGTGACTCATATTGTTGTTCCTCCTATGGCGCTGCAAACCCCTTCAGCTCCTTGGATCCTTTCTCTAGCTCATCCATTGGGGATCCTGTGCTCAGCTCAATGGCTGACTGAGAGTGTCCTCCTCTGTATTTCTCATGTACAAGCAGAGACTCCAGGGGACAGCTATATCCAGTTCCACTCAGCAAGAACTTGTGGACATCGATAATAGTGTCTGCGTTTTGTAACTGTATATGGGATGAATCCCTGGGTGGGGTAGTTTCTGCATGATCTTTCCCTCAGACTCTGATCCACCTTTTGTCTCTTTATCTCCTTCTGTGTGTATTTTGTTCCCCTTTCTACAAAAGACCAGAGTATCCATACTTTGTTCTTCCTCCTTCTTGGGCATCATTTGATATGTGAAACGTGTCTTGGGTATTCCAAGCTTCTGGGCTAACATCCACTTATCAGTGAGTGCATACCATGTCCTCCTTTGCGATTGGGTTACCTCAATCAGAATATTTTCCATTTCCATCAATTTGTCTAAGAATTTCATGAATTCATTGTTTTTAATGGCTGAATAGCCCTCCATTGTGTATATATACCACATTTTCTGTATCCATTCCTTCAYTGAGTTACATCTGGGTTCTTTCCAGCTTCTGGCTATTATAAATAGGGCTGCTAAGAACATTATGGGACTTCCAGGGAGAGGGATCCAGGAAAGGGGAAATAATTTGAAATAAAATTAAGAATATATCAAATAAAAATAAATAAGTTAATAAAAATGGGGTACAGAATTAAACGAAGAGTTTTTACCTGCGGAATATAGAATGGCTGAGAARCACCTTAGTCATCCTTAGTCATCAGGGAAATTCAAATCAAAACAACCCTGAGATTTCACCTTACACTGGTCAGAATGGCTAAGATCAAAAACTCAGGAGACAGCAGGTGCTGGAGAGGATGTGGAGAAAGAGGAACACTCCTCCACTGGTGGTGGGATTGTAAGTTGGTACAAGCACTCTGAAAATCAGTTTGGTGGTTCCTCAGAAAACTGGGCATAATAATATAGGACCCTGTTATACCACTCCTGGGCATATACCCAGAGGATTCAATATAAATTCTTAAATGTAAAATAAATAGTGACAAAAGGTGGCCACATTAATTCTGAGACTACCCTTAATAAATTGCACATATTACCTTGACCATTTTTCTGGAAAAGCTCAAACATCAGCACTCACAAAAATGGTAGCCATCACTTCTTTTGTGTTGTGATATTTCTAGACAGACATAAAATTGAAAAATGGAAGTCATGAGACTGTAGAGATATCTCAGCAGTCAAGAGCATCACAGCAAGTATTCATCCAGAGGACTAGGATTCAACTCCTAGTACCACAGAGCAGGTCACAATCCTGTGTAACTCCAGTTCCAATGGTCCTGTCAGATATTTTTTGACTTCCAGAAGCCAGGAAAAAANAGCTCCTTGGATCCTTTCTCTAGCTCATCCATTGGGGATCCTGTGCTCAGCTCAATGGCTGACTGAGAGTGTCCTCCTCTGTATTTCTCATGTACAAGCAGAGACTCCAGGGGACAGCTATATCCAGTTCCACTCAGCAAGAACTTGTGGACATCGATAATAGTGTCTGCGTTTTGTAACTGTATATGGGATGAATCCCTGGGTGGGGTAGTTTCTGCATGATCTTTCCCTCAGACTCTGATCCACCTTTTGTCTCTTTATCTCCTTCTGTGTGTATTTTGTTCCCCTTTCTACAAAAGACCAGAGTATCCATACTTTGTTCTTCCTCCTTCTTGGGCATCATTTGATATGTGAAACGTGTCTTGGGTATTCCAAGCTTCTGGGCTAACATCCACTTATCAGTGAGTGCATACCATGTCCTCCTTTGCGATTGGGTTACCTCAATCAGAATATTTTCCATTTCCATCAATTTGTCTAAGAATTTCATGAATTCATTGTTTTTAATGGCTGAATAGCCCTCCATTGTGTATATATACCACATTTTCTGTATCCATTCCTTCAYTGAGTTACATCTGGGTTCTTTCCAGCTTCTGGCTATTATAAATAGGGCTGCTAAGAACATTATGGGACTTCCAGGGAGAGGGATCCAGGAAAGGGGAAATAATTTGAAATAAAATTAAGAATATATCAAATAAAAATAAATAAGTTAATAAAAATGGGGTACAGAATTAAACGAAGAGTTTTTACCTGCGGAATATAGAATGGCTGAGAARCACCTTAGTCATCCTTAGTCATCAGGGAAATTCAAATCAAAACAACCCTGAGATTTCACCTTACACTGGTCAGAATGGCTAAGATCAAAAACTCAGGAGACAGCAGGTGCTGGAGAGGATGTGGAGAAAGAGGAACACTCCTCCACTGGTGGTGGGATTGTAAGTTGGTACAAGCACTCTGAAAATCAGTTTGGTGGTTCCTCAGAAAACTGGGCATAATAATATAGGACCCTGTTATACCACTCCTGGGCATATACCCAGAGGATTCAATATAAATTCTTAAATGTAAAATAAATAGTGACAAAAGGTGGCCACATTAATTCTGAGACTACCCTTAATAAATTGCACATATTACCTTGACCATTTTTCTGGAAAAGCTCAAACATCAGCACTCACAAAAATGGTAGCCATCACTTCTTTTGTGTTGTGATATTTCTAGACAGACATAAAATTGAAAAATGGAAGTCATGAGACTGTAGAGATATCTCAGCAGTCAAGAGCATCACAGCAAGTATTCATCCAGAGGACTAGGATTCAACTCCTAGTACCACAGAGCAGGTCACAATCCTGTGTAACTCCAGTTCCAATGGTCCTGTCAGATATTTTTTGACTTCCAGAAGCCAGGAAAAAAATGTGGTTAGTAGATATGCACACAGGCAAAACACTCTTGCACACAAGATGATAAAATAATAATCAAAAATCATATTTTGAAACTAGGAAAAATGTGCACTTGATTGTTTTAGAAAAATGTACTTATGGTTTTTTTATAACAATATGTCAAATTTTTAGTCTGTTTTCTATGTTTTTAACCTTAAAATTCTATCAGATGAATATCTGTTTCTTTTCTGCATAATAGTTGAATAATTTTTTTAAGACAATACTATTTTTGTGTTGCCATAAAAAATGAAATGCAATGAATTTACCATCATTTCTTCTTTCTATTAGATCTGTTAGGTGTAGCTGTTTGTATTCTAGTGTTAATCGGATCCCCCAAATTAGTTTGTATGAGAGGGTATGCACGCAGCCTCTGGGAACCTGCCCCCAGTTCATTCTGCTTGGTAAATAAATATGTCAGCAGCCAATAGCTGGGGAGAAAAGGGGGGTAGGGTTCCTGGGTTTGAGACTATGGAGAAGCAGGAAAGAAGGGAGACCTGTGTCTAAGAAGAGTGTAGGACAGTGAAGCAGAGCCACCATGTAATGGGGCCAAGGGAATGTGGCCAGAGGATTGGGTAAAGAGCAGCCAGGATGGAACGGAGAAATTAGTAAGTAGTAACACTGACTTATCAGTGGGAGGTGGATTCTAACAGCATTCAGGGTAGGCAGAGGCCCGGCTATTGTGCTCTTTAAGGCATATCAAAATATAAAGGCTGTGAGTGTGTGTCTTTCATTCAAGAGCATAAACAATTTAGACTGAGGTGCGTAGTTACCCTGCACTGGGGTTTTATCAAAATATTAATCCTGCAGATAGGCTCACCATTTTTATATTATTTCTTTTACTTTTGAGATTATAATTACATCATTTGCTCCCCTCTCTTTCCACGTTCCAGTCCCCCCACCCCCACATGTAACCTTCTTGTTCCATTTCAAAATCATGGCTTCTTTTTACTTTAATCATTTGGCRCATGGTTATACATGAATATTCCTGAAAATAACCAGCCAAGTCTTTACAGAAMATCACAACCAATCAAAATGCAGAGCTCTGGATCCTAAAACTACTCCTACACCTAAGACTCAGGGAATTATTTAGAAGAGGAAGTAGAAGGATTGTATGAGCCTGAGGAATATGGAGTTTGTTGTGACAATTTGTGTCTCCTAGTGATGGAGCTTCATCCATTAAGTCTCACCAACATGACTGTCTAAACATGAGATGAGGAGGAATAACAAGAAATCTGCCAAAGTAGACAAAGGAGAGCACAGGAGGCCTCAATCCTACACCTACACAAGAAACTATAGACACATAAGGAATGTTGGGCATGGGTGAGGCATTCTTCTCCTGGGAGAATACCAATTGGTGTCCAATACTAAATGCTCAGCCCAAATGCATGCATGTGCACAACATTACACAGGCTCATTGTTGTTCATCTCAGTGCTTGGGCTATTTTATCAATGGCTTAGACTATTGTCTGATTTAGACAACAGGCTTCTTAATTTCTATTTTATAAATGCTTGGCCAGCCATCCCATACCCACTGCAAGGAAATGCTTATCCTCCCCTGCTAATTTCAAATTTCCTTTTTGATAGTAATTTTTGTAACATAATATATAAGGCTGAATAAGGGCCATAAAACTGTGCATTGTAGATATGGTGTTAATAATCTGACAAACTGGAAGAGGCTGTTATTTTCTTATTGATCTTAGCAAATACTTTCTTCTCAATTTCCTTTTCAGAAAAGGCAAAGCTAATTTGCATTAATTTTGATAATTTCCAATACTTTCACTATGTTTCCTTAGAGATATGCAAATTATCACACTTTTTAAACAAGTAAACAACCATAACTTAACAAAAAAGTATTGTTTTTCTTTGTATAATGAACTAATGTTAGCACATCAATATAAAACCCAGCTAGTATTTTGACATTGCTCTTTACTCTCATGAAAGACAGGAGAAAATTGTTCATTTCAGCCAGTATATAGGGCTAATATTAATATTAGAAATATGAGCTGTATTTGAGGCAGGCTGTGTACAGATATTCTTCAGTGTTGTTTTCAGGTCAGAATCCAGGTGAGAGAGGTAGAGACCTGTTGGATATTTATTTCTAGAAGTACAGTCCTCTTATGATGAAGGCCTCTGGTACCATGAGATTTTGAAGAGAATCTGCATCTGTGCCCAGCATGCCCTTGTTTCTAGATCTTTGTCCCCAAGTGACTTTCTCACAGCTGCAGAGACATCTGCTAATAATGTTAGGTGAGTGAAGGCTGGCTGCTGATGTATAGAGTGCCAGTAGCCACTGTAGGTGACCATAGTCTATTGTAAGGAGAGAATGGACTCCATCCAGGGTAGGGCATTATACTTTTTTGATATGGCTTTCAAGGTAAAAAAGACAGAGACAATATTATTTTTGTTGTGAGGTTTTTAAACATTTATTTAGTAATAGTTCAAGACTGACCTTAAATCAACATAATGATCAAGGGGCCTCAGTGTATCCAGTGCTTAGAGAACACCTATGGTCATGGGAAAAGACCTCAAGTAGAGAGATGTCAACTCCAATTAAAAACCCACTTTCAAGTTTGGACAGAAAGTGGAAAGAGATAGCAAATTTTCACTTTGGTTTCAGGAGTGGTCTGTGGGGCTTATGAAAGGAGAGCTAGAAGGAAATGGTACTTAACAGTATGGAGAAAAATAAAAGAGAGGAATATTCCACTAGTCTACTTCAAAGTTTAAAATGCTACTAATTCTTATATTTGTCAATATAAGCCACAGAGAACAAAAATACATAGTAAATGTTCCAAGTATGGTGATGAATAGCTCCTACATGATAAGTGGATTATACTGCTCTGTCATTCACATTCCCAGAAACCTCTTTGTGAGCTTTGACTGGAGGCATGTCTTGTCTTTAATTTTAAATTGTGTGCTTATCAACTAAGAACACAACAAAGAACTTTTTTAATTTGGCCCTAACATTTCTGAGTCAGATGGTCAAAATCAAAACTTGCAATGAACGAAGAAGCTTGTGGGATCAAAAATTGAAGTGAGTTTGTTAAACATTTGAATTTTAAGTTACACAGTGGTCAGGCTTCACAGATAGCTCTTATGAGTCAGTACATGGATCAAATTATGGCACAGAATGTTCAGTGAGCAGCTGGGGCTGCACAGAGCACTAATAACAATTTTTATACCAAGAATTATTTTCCTGCATATAATGAATTAGTAGGCTTACATCACTAAAGATAGCATGCAAAGGGTACTTCTAAATACAGACTCTGTTTATGAGTGGATAGTGCTGTGGCTTGGAGTTTCTCTCTAACAATGAAGACAACAGTGTCTGCATCCCCCACAGCAATGAATTCAAGCATCTGAGGACTCTGTACCTGCTCAACCTGGCTCCACTTGCAAAGGAATGAAAAAGGTGAAGAATCAGTGAAGTTACATTGTTGCTTGCTTTGTGTGACAGTCCTTCCATAAAAAAGAGAAGAGAAAGGTAATCAAAGAATGAAAACTTGGTAGAGAAGAATAAAAGTATAACTGGGGAGGGAGGGAGGGCGTATATATGACATTGTCCTTTGAAAAAAAGTTTAGTGATTCTATTACCTTCTATGTGTGCTTACAGATGGCCTTCTCTTCCTTAGTAGCTTTCCTTCCTGTCTAGACATAATGTTCTAGTCTGGAGTCATCTGTGAGATGTGTCTTTGTTACACTGAAGCACTTTCTGAAGTGAAGTAATCCAAGGGCTGTTTTATATTTTGTTGTAACTCTGCAAGCTTTCTCTGCTGCAAACACCCTGTTAGGAAAGTATCCAGCAGAGACTCCAATACCTAACTGAACACAAATGAAAGCTAGGCAGCCACAGGTCACTGCCATCCCTTTATCTAGCTGTCACAGACATGCCTGTATTATGTGCACAAGTTACTATGCATGTTCAAATGTGATTGTAATAGAAAATTAAATATCTAGAGAAAACATTATTTGCGTGGATGGAGGGCAATCCTTTTAAAAACTGTAAAATCTGTCGCCAATGTTAATGTATGAGCTGTGCTCACATATCTGTGACTTAACATTTTATTTACAGAGGACCTGGGGAATCCGTCTTGTATAATTAAAGTGCATGCAGATACAGATTATGCATTTGTCACTTCACTCTGAACTCAACCTTTAAGGCTTCACAATTCACTTAACAACTCTTTAAAGAGGAGATACGATGTATTAGATAAGTTAACTTTGAAAGAAGTCGCTTCTTCTTCTGGAAAACATCAAATGTCAGATGAGGCAGGTGCAGTGGGAGGGCACCAGAGGACCCGGGGTCGGGGTGGGGGGACAGGATTAGGAGGCATAGGTGGCTTCCATGGAGAATTCCTCAGGTACGGGCCATGGTCTCAGATGCGGGGCTCCTGGAGGTAAAGCAGAAGAAGAGGAGTGGATCCCTGTCACCAAGCTGGGATTCCTGGTTAAGGACATGAAGATCAAGTCCTGGGAGGAGATCTACCTTGCCTCCCTGCCTATTAAGGAGTCTGAGATCATTGACTTTTTCCGGGGTGGACCCCTAAAGGTTGAGGTTCTGAAAATCATGCCAGTGCATAAGCAGACTAGGGCTGGCCAGTGGACCTGGTTCAAGGCATTATTCGCCTTTGGGGACTACAATACTTACATTGGTCTTGGTGTTAAATGCTTCAAGGAGGTCACCACTGCCATCCAAGGGGCCATCATCTTGACCAAGCTTTCTATCATCCATGTGTGGGGAGGCTACTAGGGGAACAAGATTGGCATGCCCACACACTATTCCACGCAATGAACAGTGGCTCTGTGCTGGTTCGTCTCATTCCCCGCCCCCAGAGGCACTGGCATCCTCTCTGCTCCTGTGTCCAAGAAGCTATTGATGATGGCCGGTATAGATGACTGCTATACATCAGCCAGAGGCTGCTCTGCACCCTGGGCAACTCTGCCAAGGACACCTTTGAGGCCATCTCCAAGACCTACAGCTAACTAACCCCTGACCTCTGGAAAGAGACTGTGTTCACCAAGTCTCCTTATCAGGAATTCACTGATCATCTTGTGAAAATCCACACCAGGGTCTCTGTTCAGAGGACCCAGGCTTCAGCTGCAGCTATCACATATGGGTTTTTATTCAAGAAAAATAAATGAATTAATTAAGTCTGTTAAATAAAAAAGAAGGAAAAAAGAAGTAATAATGTTGGAATGATAGCACAGGCTGAAACTGTCTTTTTAAGCCTATATTGAGGAAGAACTCATTCTGGCTCACATGACTTGATTGGAGACACTATATATGTTTATAGAAAAAGAAAAAAAGTATCAGTGTTTGAAAGACACAACAGGGTTTGAGAGTAAATGAATTAAACAAATCAGGAGACAAGGGAAAAGAGAACTAAGTAGAAAGTGCCCTCAGAAGACTCAGTCAAACACTGCCTCCAGGTGAGCAAATCAACAAAACCCAATGAACAAGGACCTGGGATCAGTACATACAGGACTGTAGGGAATTTAGTTTAACCTGGTTTAGTGTAACTTCCAATGTCTTATATATAAACAAAAAGTTGCACTTCCCCAGAGTGCAATTAGCTGAACTAGAGACTATAAAAGAGTCTGAGATTTAGCTGGCTTCATAATTCTTCTCTTTTCTGTTTTTCAGTGCATACAGTTCTTGTTCTTATGTTTCTGTGATTCATGTGCCATTAATTTTTGTTCAGGATTGTTTTAGCTTTCTGAGTATTGTGAAATTCAAGAGACAATGTAGATTTTATTCCCTTGATCTGTGAAAAAGTAATCACAATCAGTGGGAATATAAACTGTTCCATGGAGATCAGTATGGCAGTGATTGAAGAGCTAAGAACAAAGATGAAACCTAGCCCAGCTATACCAATTTTCCATTTGTGCTCCAAGGTCTCTAAGTCATTATTCCACAGAGAATGTTCCCATTTGTTTAGTTCTGCACTCTTTCAAAGAGCTGTTTCAAAAACAGATGAGCCTGTTTGCCCATAACTGAAGAACAAAAATAAAATGTCCTCATATGTGTCAGTTTATCTTGAGTGATATCTTGACCCATCCTAGAGTTACCTGAGAATAGTGTCTCAACTGTGGGATTGCCCAGAACTTTGGGCACACATTTGAGCAGTTGTTAATTGATGTGTGAGGACCCAGCCTACTGAGCACATTTCCTCAGGGGGGAGGTCCTGGGCTTGGTCCTAAAGTTAACTAAGCATGGCTTGGAAGCTTGCCAGAAAAACTGTTCTTCCCTGCTTTCGACTCTAAGTTCCTGCCCTAGCTTCTATCAGCAGTAGACTCTAAGCTGTACACTGAAATGAATCACTTCTTACCTAAGCTGCTTTTGGTCTAAGTACTTTATCCAGCAACAGAAAGCAAACTAGAATAATGTGAAGAATAAAAGCACCTTTAATCCCAGCAGTTGGGAGGCAGTTAGTGGATTTTCTTTAGTTGGAGGTCATCCTGGTTTACATTGCCAGTTCCAGGAGTATCAGGAAAACTTTCTCAAGAACACACACACACACACTCACACTCACACACACACACACACACACAC
>BDUI01003410.1:51987-64414 GCA_002335545.1 Apodemus speciosus
GTGTGTGTGTGTGTGTGTGTGTGTATGTCCCTAATTGCTTGTTTATCAGCCACCAAATTCTAATGAAATTTTACATACAAGCAGGATTGACTTTGACACTCCCATAATATTCTTTTCACGTTATATGTAACACACTCCTTCACATTTTTTATTCTCACGTTTTGAGATGACATTGTAGAGAAGTGGAATTCTCAATGGCAAAGGCTAGTGTCAACCCTCTCCTGAATAGAGTGATCCCAACAGTACAAGCTAGAAGCCTATATCTTGTTTGACGGTGTGTGCATTAGACACTTTTAGTGACTCTCAAAATGGATAGCACTTTGGAAATAATTAGATTTAGAGAGTGTGTGGCCATGTTATTTTAAACATCACTGACAAGTTGACTGGATTTGGAATCACCTAGAGATAAACGTGTAGGAATATAATTTAAGGCTTTTCAGAGAGTTTGACCTGGGGACAGAAATTCAGTCTGAATATGCTCACATCATCTCATGGACTAGGATCCTAAGACCATAGACTAAGAATTTTTATTATAAGGTATTTAAAACATTTTATTAAAATGTATTTAATTTGCCTTTGCCAAATCAAAATGTAAATATTTCTCTTATTCATTATAAAAGGTGATTGATACATTTGAATATAAACAACTGGATGCAATGTCTTTTCCCCACGCCAACATTTTTACTCAAAATTCAGATGCATTTTGCTTCCATTTAAATTATCTATGATCATTGAAAGAGCTCATTTTTCCCAACTTGAAAAATCAAATGTATATATATATTTGGTTTACAGGAGCATTAATGGGATAGATATCTGAAAACAACAAGATCAACCCAAAAGCAATAGATGTTGATCAGTGATGCCTTTGTTTCTTTTATATTCCTTTTGTCATTAATTATGTACATGATTGTATTTCTGTTAACATGTGCCCATTAGTATAGTGACCATGGTCAGAATAGTGTAATGGGTCCTCTGCAGCTGTAGAGGTGGTTGGAGGTCTCCTGATTCGGTGCTGGGATCTGAACTCTCATCCTCTGTAAGAGTCCTGCATAATCTTAGCAACAGATCACATTTTAGTCCATCTCTTTGTTTTTAATTTTTAAATAATCAATTAGATAATGATTTGCTGTTGAAGGTCACCAGCTTGGATTACTTACAACACTGTAAGTCTGACAGAAAAACAATCACTGCTGATGAGAACACCATTTCCACAGGATAGATTTACGCCTTGATACTGACTTTTCTCCTTCTGTAAAACCTCCATAACCAGCGTGCTGTTAGATAATGACTCCAGTTCCCTCTGCAGTTCCCATATGTTCAATAAAATGTTTCTTTTCTCAGCTTCACTCTTGAATCCAGGCTGACTCTAAGGTCATGTCTCCTAAAGTCAAAACCACTCCACAGTTTCTCAAAAGCAAGGCTTCTATCCACTTAGTTAGACTTACTGAAATGATAAAAATGAGAAGCTCTATAGTAAAGTAGTTTCAGGAATGTACACACTAAAGGTCTGCTTTGAAGCAGTGCAAGGTGCTCTGGAGATTCAAGGTCCAAGGTGGTCAGTGGTTTATTCCAAATGCCAGTGTTTTAACTATGTTTAGTTAAAATAACAACAAAACACAAGAAAATCTTCAGGCTTCTGCTCTTTATTGGAACAGAAAAGGAAACACTGACTTTGCTTTGCTGCATTGTAGAAGTTAGTAAATGGTGCATTGAAACAACTAGAGTATCCACAGGGTGCACTGGTACCAGATTGCAGTGGAGAGAATGAAATGTGTGTACTTTCTGAAGCATGTGAAGTGACACACTGAGTCCACTTTATAATGAACACATCCCACTGCTGGATATTTACTACGCATGATCTAGAACACAGTAGTAGTCAGAGGGAGGATGATTTGAAAAGTGACACAGCACAAAATACATTTTCATACACAATATATGTTTGTTTGTTTGTTTATGGATAACAAGAGTGAATAAAGATGGAGAGGTTCCATGGCTTCTAGCTTTGAAGTAGGCCAGAATCTGGGAGTGACAGATGGTTAAACAAAGTTTTAAGGTTTTTGGAGAAATGACTGGTATATGAATAATTACAGACAGCACAGTACCTGCTGAAGGACTTGGGATTTCTGTTACAGAGAATGCTAAGTGGTTGACAACAATTAATGGCCAGATATATCAGAGAGTCTGAATATTGGCCAAAATATTCTGATAAATGCTATGTCCCTCCGCGTAGATAGGTAAATCTGGTCACGTGATCATTGTATATTATATTCCATATTGTGCTAAGAGCTAGAATGAGGGAGATGAGACCAAACCCAAGTCCTATTCTTTGATAACATTAGCACAGAGATAGGAGCAGATAATTGGCTATGGACAAAGAAAGAGGTTGAAATTTATTTAATACCAAAGATCTCACAGAATAAAAAATTGGAAAAAAACTTGAGAAATCCTTGACATTAGTAAAAATAATATAAGGACATTCTAGAAATAAAAATACAGAGTAACATTTCAAATATTAAAAAAAATGATAAGAGATGAACTGAATAGTGTTCCCTAACCAAATGGCTTACAATTCCAGAAAGTTTTGCAGTGAAATGTAACTKTGAGTCACATGAAGATATCAGCTGTGAATTGAGGGACATTTATATGTCAATATAAAATGGGTAATAAACATCATGAAAGATCATGCGACAAACTTCAATAATCCCACTGCTCACTTTATGAAGTTAAAAGTTCCAAATAGGGGAGTAGAGTGAAACTGAAATCGCAGTTTAATTTTCAAAGCACATCTCGGTGAATAGGACTTTATGAGCTTTCTTAATGGTACTGTGAAGAGATTCATTAGAGGAAATAATGTGTTGTGAGTGAAGCTTCACTGCTAGAACTCAATTCTTCACAAAACGTGCACCTGCCATTTTCATGTAATACAGATTCTAGAAATGTTTGTATCTTAATTTTGTATCTTAGTAATTTAAATTGCAAACACATAAATGTTAAGATCTTGCAGCTAGCACTTATTAATCTTGGTATTTTAAAATTCTTCTTCATAATCCAAATAATCATCATCACTATTGGAGGAAAAGCACACTATATCTAAATTGTTACAAAAGCAAAGAGCTTAGTCTCCAAATTTTAYGTTCTTTACTGTATAATTTTACTAGCCTGTATTATAAGTTACCCAAGAACTGTATATACTTTCTTGATGTCTTTTGCTGCCATATTCACTGCAGTTATAATACAAACAATGATATGGAAAAAGCAATGTAATTTGAAGGAAAAACTATCTGAATAATGAATAATTTAGTGAAACTGATTATACTATTCCAACTTTATGTACTGTTTGATTTGAATGCTATTCTAACAGGAGGCACAGTTAAGAGAACGACTGGCTTAAGGTATAAAATAGTGCACAGGCTTCCTGATCAAGAATCATCTTCACAACTGGCTTTGCATCAGTGTAAAATCAATCAATGAACTCTGTAACATCCAAACTGTCTAGAAAGTGCCCAGTGAAGTGTACAGGCAGATAATGTCATTCTGACACCATGTGCATGTTATGTGCTAAGTCTTTATAAATGTTTCAAATCATTACTTATTTATGTCGGTTTTATAAAAACTTATTATTTTGATATGGTGTGAGTTTGTACTCAGATTGCTAGAAAAACAGATATGTAAACTCCAGACTTACAAGACTGAAATGTCTGTATGCTGACTTGAAAACTTAGGGTAATAAAAGGTACAAAAAAAAACCCCAAAAAACAAAATGAAGAAAAAGGAGGATGAAGAGGAGGAATAAGGAGGAGGAAGAGGAGAGGGAGGAGGAGAGTGAGAAACAAGTTAGAATATGAAAGTATAATACAAACTCCATAGTGATTTTTATTTCCTTTTTCTAAAACTTCATCGAGTATTCTTTAGAAGGCAATTAAGAGTCTGTTGGTCTTCAGTAGCTATTACAACAGATTTCTTCCCTGATCTCTATTCCCACCTCCAACTCCTCCAGTAAAGCATATTAGATGGTTTTATTGCAGTGACCTTGCTCTTTCACTTTGTTTCACAGAAACAGATCTGTGTGGGTCTTCCAAATGGTAAACATGGCCCTTAAGTGAGAAAAGTAGACACAGATTCTGAGTAAAGGTTGCATTACCATTCTAAGACACAGGGAGAACAAAYGTTAGCTGAACAGCAACAAAGGTAAGGTGTAAGGGGAGGCTTAGAATACCTCCCAGAAGAGAGAAAGTGAAGGAATTAAACACCCAGAAATGTAAAACAAATTAAATTTAGGAATTGTTTTTTTATTATATACAGCAGGTCATTGACTCCTTCAGAGTTATGCTCTTTCTGCAGATAGTTTGTCTGCATCCTTCAGATGAAAAGAATTGGATTTGTAAGGAAAAAGTCCCTTTCATTTCATGCTTGCCAATCCAGAGAAATTGAACATTCCAATATTATCCAACAAACTATGATTTTAAATGTACAGTGTAAATTATAATGTAAGGTAACATTATTAATAATAATTTAAAATAATAATGAGAATTGGTGTGTCATTTAAATTATTCATTTCTTTCATGTGTCATAGAACAGATTTTTATCAAAAACTATGAAAGTCTAAGACATCAAATATATCTGGAAAGGCATYAGGGAGAACATGTGCATACATAGAGAAGGTTTGTGTGGAGAAAAGAAACATTCTAGGGAGAAGTAACATTTGTACAAAGAGCCAGAGGCCAAAACAGGAACAAGATTTTAAAGGCCATCCTGAAAGTCAAATACACTAAGATAACCCTGGCATGGGACAGAAAGCAGTGTTGAGACCAGGAGAGGAGATGGGAATGAGACGTTCAAGGCTTTCACTAACTGGATTAGAAAGATTGAACTGACATTTTGTGCAGAGTCAACCTTAGGCTTGCTTTTCTCAAGATCAGTTAAGACACTTGTGAAACAGGCTTATCCTGACTGAAGAATGCTCATCATGAGCAGCTATTAGGGGAGATTTAACTCACAATGATGACAAGGGGTCAGCAAGGACTTGTATAGTACTGCCAAACCCAAACGTCAATTCTTTTCTTTTAAATTGTTTCTTAAAGAAYTAGTTTATATGGAATTATGGGTATGTGCATGGGGGAATGTGCCTGTGAGTGCAGTCGTCGAGGGAAGGCAGAGGAGTCAGTTCCTCTGGAGCTGGAGTTACCAGCAACCAGGCACCACCCAGCTCAGTTTGGAGATCCAGACTCAGTTCCTCTACAAGGGTAGCAGTACCTGCTCTTAACTTCTGTACCATCTATCCTGCACCAAATTTTAATTATTCTAATGAAAAATTTAAAAAATATATAGTGATCAGATAAAGAATGTTACAAGATAATTATCTACTTATTATACATAACATCCATACAAAACATCATACATACATAACAGAATTCAAAAAAAATTATCTTCTGAATTAAAAAATTCATCTATATATTGTTAAAATTAATTACTTGCTATTGTTGGTCACTTAGTGTCTCCTGGTGTTAAGAGTAATCATCATCAATAATTTACAAAATCACTGGATGCTGACATACAGCTAATGTACCTCTGGAGGAGCATTTTCATGCTAAAGTTTGACAATTTGTATATTACCCAAAATGTTATATCTTAAAGAAACAAAGGCTAGAAGTGAGAAGAAAGAAGAAAAGTGGGTACATGCATAGAAGTCAGGGGCAGAGCAGGAACAGATACTATCAATTTTAGCTTAGAGGCACCTATTACAAATAGATAAAATGATACCATCTAGTTTTTCTTACTGTTTTCATATTATATATTCTTTATGCCATTTTATTCCAAGCTGTTACATCACAGGTCGGAAATGTGAGTGCTTGCTCTCAAGGTGGCTAAAGAATAATACTGAAAAGTTGCTCAATTTTGTAAAATACTGGAGATGTTGGCCTTACATGGAATGAGTGACTGTTGGGTGAAATGCTCTCAGAGTCCCTGATCCGTCCTGTGACTGTGTGCTTCTTACTTTCAGCTACATCATGGAGGACTCCTTAGGACATAAAAGGACACTGGTATTTAATGTGAACTGTACTTGAGGATGCTCAGCTAATGCTGGCATCTGCATGGTGATTGGTATTAATTGTCCCCAAACCATTTATATGTTCTGTAGATATTCTGAAAATACACTTTCTAATACCCTTTCTAATGTTTTCCAGAGATGAATTATTTAAACAGTTGCAGTCATGTCGGGTTCATGAAATATATATTGCCACATTTAAATGTGCCTCCAATTGGTCTTAATTGATTAGATAAGGTTTATTTTCTGCCTGACAAATTCTGAATATTTTACTCTAAACTTGTTCTTAAAGCCAGAGATACCATGACTTTGGAAACCATGGTATACTTTTTTCCAATTGTTATGAAAATATAGTGTTAGAAGCTTGAGTGTGTAATTCAATGAGTAGGTTCCTCATTTACTGGCACATGCATGCACCTGGACAAACACGAGCTAAACACAAACACACACACACACAAAATGGAGTTGGGTACTTAGAAGAACAAGACCTAAATTTACTGAAGACAGCTACATAGTGGGGAGGAAGTTTTCCTCCACACCAGGGATACAGACCCTAGGCTGAGATGTCAGACCTGAACAGAACCATATTTTTTTTATCTCTGTGCCAACAAGACTTTTCATCCAAGATTTGAAGTATTGACTTAAAACCTTTTCCATTCTTGCAGAAGGAGAAAGAAGAGGAACAATCCCAGAAGGAGGCATTCTGGAATGACATAAGGATAATTTTAGTAAAAGCAGGATTTTTCAAATGGGCTTCTTTTCCATTTGGAAATCTAAGGTTCTGAAGAAAACAAAGGTGGGGAGGTGGGCCCTGGTGCACCATTAGTATCAAAGGAAGCTCAGCCTTCTTCAGTAACAACAAGAACCTTCAGCCCTGCTGTGGTGCCTTCAGGAAAGAAAGCTTGTGATGAAGGAGCCCCAACAACATCACCAGCTGCCAAGAGGCTCCAGAAACCAACACCTTGGAAAGGCCAGGTGAGTCATCACAGGTTTCTCACTTGGACAAGCCTTGTGAAGAAGTGGTTCCAATTGCATCTTGGTCAGTCAAACAGGAGTGAGAATGACGCTCACAAGTAAGGTAAGACATAGGTGCTGGCTGGACAGGTGTCTCAAGACTGGAACACAGGGCCCCATAGAAAATCCTGAATCTCCTKCCATGTGCTCAATCTTCTGCTGCCATGGATGTACTGACTCTGCTGTGGTAACAGAACCTCCTGTGATGAATGCAGCCTTTTTCTGTCTTGACATCCTGACTGTCTTATCAGCTTGTGTAGACAAAGCAGTATTTCTGGATGTGTGTGTAAAATGATGTTAAAAAAAAAAAAACAAATTTCTGAGCTTGCCCTGCAGTTCTGAGACCCATGAATCTCCCTTATCCTTACAACATTGCACTATTGTGTACAGATTGTGGTAGCCTGACCTTGAGATAAGAATCAGTCTATGTATTTTTGCTCTCTACAAACTCTTAATACCTGATAGACTTTCTCACAGCTCTTCTTCAAGGTAGATTCTATGGAATACTTGTAGTATTTCAGGAAGTCAAAGACCTTGTAAGTCTTTTGTGTGAGTCTAGGTCTAAGGCAACACCCTGGTCGACACAGGAAAACATAAGTCCAGACCCCAAAGCCTGGATCCCAAAAAATCTGGAGATATGAACTAAAAAACAAAGGAGACATATCTCTGCCAGGAGAAACACAGCAGAAGTTTTGCTTTTCTCTGACTGTGTAACTCCCTGGAGGTTTATGGAGAGGCTTAGTTTGGAGAGGACTTTGTCCAATGAGTCCCTTCACACGCAGATAAATTTTATAATCAGCTCAGAGTCACATCCAGAAATATTGCTCCATCCACTGAAGCTGACAATAAAGTCCATGGCCCCATCTCCCAGACACCAGTAACCAGAGTTTGGAATAAAACTCCTTGCCCATTATGAGGACTATGATGAAGGAAAGAATCCCCATTAACTTTGCATTACTCTCCCAGGCTCATAAACTGAGCTCTGCTCAGGGATGCCAGGCCCTGCTACCTCATACTTTTCTCTCTTTTCCATTACAATTCAGAAGGGTAGAGGCCTGTGCCAGGTGGTACTCCCTCAGTATTTGTGTGAGAAATTACTCACTGCAGCAAGGAAGAACACCAAGAAAAAAATCGAGACATGTAGTGTATTATATGGAGCCCTGGTAAAGATATAAACACTTCTGATTTGAGGCTTCCCTTTCCATGACTCTCAGGGAACATATCTATAGTATATATCCATATACATCACCCTCCAGAAGGAACTATGGATGACAAGGCCTGGCCATCTTGAATTGGATGACTTAGTATTTGGTTGCTTTTCAGAGTCCTTTGAAATGAACAATGTGGTTCAATGCTATAGATAGAAATTTTCATTCTAGTTGGAGGCTAGTGCCAGAAATTCCAGGCACTGGCAAACTGAGGCTGGAATCATCCAACAAGTTCAAATCAGCCTCACAGTCAGAGTTCTATATTACCTAAATGAAAAGAAGGCAGACTGAAAGCAGAAATGCAGCTAGCGAATCATAAGTCAGGGAAACAGTCAAGTTGTCCAGTTGTATCCAGAAAACCAATGGCTTTTGGGTCCCAGTCTGAGTACCTACTCTGATAAGCTTTGGAGTATAAATTATCTAGCATCTCAGGACTCCTGAGCAGACCTGCAGGCTGCTACTAGAAAGACCCTAAGCACAGGAGTTGTCAAGATGGACATCTACATTTCTATTCAACATCTGTTCCTTTTTACTGTATCTCAACAAAGCACAAGAGCACCCAAGGTTTTGAAACACCAAAGGGAGAAAGAAAAATGAGATTCATGCACTGATGGGGTCTGGGGCCTCATGTGTGTGTGAGGGAGTGGGTCTGAGACCTCCAAGAGTTGTGACAAGTTGTTTTCTCCTGGAAGGTTGGAGAGGAATATCATGTTACCCATATCCTCATTCCTCTCCAGGAAGGAGGCCCAGGTTATTGCTGTGCAAAACATGAGGAGGAGCTCTTCTTTATTCAAGGACTAGGGCTTCTTAAATTAGGTTGGATTCATGTAAGCAAATAGACCCCTGTGAATGAGGGTTCCTTTTCTGTCTCTTAGAAACAGCCTACCTAAAACTTGCTGTGCACAGAATCAATCCATTCCAGATCATCATCTCTGAGCATATACAATCAATAGTGTGCAGTTCATGTCAAAGGAACATTTCCTGGTACTTTTACAGTTCTTTGTATTTTATGTCCTACTAGGAGTAATTCTTCAAAGTTTCAACTTCATGTGAATCTGCATGGAGAATGGTAGATTGCCAGGATGTATGAAAAAAATGTACACAGATCATACACCTAAAAGGTGTAAGTAAAAATGAAACTTAAGTAAGTCAAGAGAGTCCTTTATAATGACTGTGTTTTCTATTTGTGAATAACTGCACATCCAAAGACATCCTACATGTAAGATTTTCAAGTGTTTGATCATGCATCACACACACCTTTTGATTTTTAAGGAAACACACTAACTTGCCTAGAGAGTCCTTCGGATGATTCTTTCATTTTCAAAGACTGAAGCTCACAAAGCAATCGAATTTCTTGTAACTTGACAAATATAAGCCAAAACAAGGTGGATTACTTGTGGTATCCACTTACTAGGGGGCACCTTGACTGGCATGTCAGCTTGAGTGGATCGTATAATATTTTTAGAGGAGTCTATGAATCAATTATAAAGAAATTTCTCTGTGTGTGCCCTGAAATTTTGGGGTCTCATAGGTTTCCCTCATCCATACAACATTACACTACCGTGCACTGTTTGTGACAGTCTACCCTTGAAATAAGCCTCTGTGTATGTTTCCATGCTGTCTGCAAACTCGTAATAATTGATGGGGTTTCTCATGGCCACACAGCTCTTGGTAAAATGCTCCATACGACAGAACATTTCCACAACAGGCTTTCTTCAAAGTAGATGTGCTAGAATACTAGTATCTTAGCTCAATATATGTCTAGAAGTCACAGTCCATGGAAGCCATTTGCGTGAGTCTAGGTCTTAGGAAATTATCGTGAGGACAGAAGGAAACATGAGCCGAAACCACCACAACCAGCGTTGTGGATAGCCCTGGGCTTGTATTTTGGTGGTAATTCCACTCCTCAGAGGGGCTGCAGATGAAGAGTTGCCTTGTGAACCTTCTCCCCAACTTAACTTTTCAAATAAAGGCTTGAGCCAATGATTGGGCAGGAGGAAGTGGGAGGAGATGAGAGTTTGGGGGAGRAAAAAAGGATCACCTGGAAGGGGGAGGAGCTACGGAGGATCGATGGAGAGAAGCTGCAGAGAAAGATGCTCCTGAAATGGAAAGTTATATAGGATAATATAGATGGGAATAGAGTAGTGTAGTGGGAGATCTGCCCAATCTAGGTTTATAGTTTGTATTGTTACTGATCGAGTTGATATTTCTTTTACCAGGTAATTGAGTTGGAAACAAAGTAGCAACAGTCCAGAGGCCCCGCAGACCTGGAGATGTGAACAAAGAACCAGAGACATGTCTGGGCCAGGAGAGACACAGCAGAAGTTTTCCTTTACTCTGATCTTTTAGCTTGCAAGTGGCTGAAGTTTGCCCACTTGAGTTAAGAGAAGACTTTATCCAATGAATCCAGGCATCCACAGGAAATATCTTTACACAAAAACAGATAGAAAAACAAAGATAAAAACAAAACAAAACAAAACAAGACAAGACAAGACAAACAAAACTTACAGCCACATGCAGAAATATTGCTCCATCCACTGCAGTTAAGAGAAAAGTCCCTGGTCCCAGCTCTTAGTCACCTGCACAGAGAGCTTGCAGAAGAAACTTCCTGCCTATTTTGTGGTTCCATCACAGGGAGGAGGTTCATGCAGAGAATCCCAATGCCTTTGCATTWCTCTCCCCGRCTGCCAGGCTGAGTTCTGCTCAGGGATCCTAGGCCTTATCACCTCAGACTTCTCTCTTTTCCATTGCAGTTCAGAACCATAGAGGACTGCACCAGGTGGTCCTCCCTCAGAATTTATGTGAGACATTCCTCAACACAGCAAAAAAGAACACCAAGGAAATAATTGAGTCATGTGAGGTCTTATGCAGAACCCTGGTAATAATAYAAGAACTCCTTCCTGCCTGAGGCTATTTCTTCCTCCTTGGCTTCCCATGAGTCTCAGGGAACTTATTCAGGGTCTGTGTAAATACATATCATCCCCTAAAAGGAACCTTGGGTGACAAAGCCTAACCACCATAGATTTGATGACATTGTAGTTGGTTGCTTTTCAGAATCCTTTGAATTGAACAATTTGCTTCAATGCTATAGCAAGAAATTTTCATTCTAGTGGTAACTAGTGCCAATAATCCCAGTTCTTTGCAAACTAAAGTTGGAAGCTTTCTTCAAGTTCAAACCAGCCTCAAAGACAGAGTGAGACTCTATCTTGAAGGAAAAGAAGACCGAGAAACAAAGAAGCAGGCATGAGGCAGGGAGTCAGGCCTGTTGACAAATTCTAAGAGGAAAATGAGGACTCAATTTCTTTTGGGTCCTGGTATTAGTGCCTACTCTGGTAAACCTTGGAATGTAAATTATTTAAGTACCTCATTATTCCTGAACAGACCTGCTTCCTGCTGCAGGGAAGARCCTAGGCCCAGGATGTACCAAGATGGACATCTCAGGTTCATTTCAGCATCTGCTCATTATGTAGTACCCAGCAAAGCACAAGAACCCCAAAAGTTATGAAACCCCGACCAATGTTAGGGTGAAGGATGAGAGTCACCCTTTGGGGTGGCCTGGAGCTTTACTTGTGTTCTGAGAGAGTGGGACTGAGACCTCCAGGGAATTGTGATGAGATATTTTCTCTTGGAAGGTCAGAAAGGAGTATCACCTCACTTACATGGTCATTCCTCTCCAGAGAGGAGGCCTAGATTGTTGTTATGCTCACAATGAGGAAGAGCTCTTTTTTTAAAAAAAGAAGAAATGGGTTTTCTCTTTTTTTATTGGATATATTCTTTATTTACATTTCATTTCCCTTTTCCTGGTTCCCTGCCCCGCAAAGGTCCCACATGCCCTTTTCTCTCCCCTTATTCCCCAATCCACCCCTTTCCACTTCCCTGTTCTGATATTCCCCTACACTGATGCATTGTGCCTTTCTAGAAACTCTTTCTTCTTGCCGGGACATCATTTGGTATGTGGATTGTGTCTTTGGTGTTCCAAGATTCTAGGTTAATATCTACTTATCAATGAGTGCATGCCATGGGTATTCTTTTGAGCCTGGATTACCTCACTTAGTATGATGTTCTGCAGCTCCATCCATTCATCCAAGAATTTCATGAATTCATTGTTTCTAATGGCTGAATAGTACTCCATTGTATATATATATATATATATATATAT
>BDUI01003410.1:78734-98232 GCA_002335545.1 Apodemus speciosus
AATATTAAAGAATTACATGGAAAATATTTTTGGTAATTCAAAAATATATAAACAAAAATGTTAAAATTGACTATTTCATGGAAATTTTGCATATAAAATGGTAGATATAAAAACTCTTTCTAAATTAATTGAAGGTAGAATTAGAAACATTTGTGATAAGTAAGATGTACATTGAAAACATTTCTGATAAAAGAGGAAATATATAGAAAAACGTATTGAAATTGAAGATTATCATGAAAAATAATGCAGATAAAATGGTAGACATAAAAACATTACTAAATTAATTAAAGGGGGAATTGCAAACTTTTTCTGATAAAAATTGAAGATTTACATGAGAAATACTTCTGTTAGTCTATGTCTTTTTATTGGGGTGTTGAGTACATTGTTGTTAAGAGATATTAAGGAATAGTGATTGTTGCTTCCTGTTATTTTTTATTTTATTTATATGTTTGTGTGGGTATCTGCTTTTGGGTTTGTGGGAAGAAGATTACTTTCTTGCTTTTTCTAGGGTGTAGTTTCCTTTGTTTTGTTGCCTTTTTCCATCTATTATCCTTTGTAGGGCTGGATTTGTGGACAGATATTGTGTAAATTTGATTTCATCATAGAATATCTTGGTTTCTCCATCTATGATGATTGAGAGTTTTGCTGGGTATAGTATTCTGGGCTGGCATTTGTGTTCTCTTAGGGTCTGTATGAGGTCTGCCCAGGATCTTCTAGCTTTCATTGTCTCTGGTGAGAAGTGTTGTGTAATTCTGATATGTCTGCCTTTATAAGTTACTTGCCCTTTTTCCCTTACTGCTTTTAATTTTCTTTCTTTGTTTAGTGAATTTGGTGTTTTGATTATTATGTGCCGGGAGGACTTTCTGTTGTGGTCCAGTCTGTTTGGAGTTCTGAAGGCTTTGTGTATGTTCATGGACATCTCTTTCTTTAGGTTAGGGAAGCTTTCTTTTACAATTTTGTTGAAGATATTTAGTGGGCCTTTAAGATGTAAATCTTCACTCTTGTCTATACTTATATTCCTTAGGTTTGGTCTTCTCATTGTGTTCTTGAGTTCCTGGATGTTTTATGTTACCAGCTTTATGCATTTTGCATTTTCTTTGAATGCTGAGTAGATGTTTTCTATGTGATCTTCAGCACCTGAGATTCTCTTCTATCTCTTGTATTCTGTTGTTGATGCTTGCATCTATGACTCCTGAATTCCTTCCAAGGCTTTCTATCTCCAGAGATGTCTAACTTTGTGATTTCTGTATTGTTTTTACTTCCACTTTTTGATGCTGGATGCTGCTGGGAGATCACTCTCTCCTGGTGGCTGTGCACAGAAGGCTATGGAGTCTTCAGGCTCCCTGGTGCCAATGGCAGCAGGAAGACTTCTGTCCCACCTGCTCCACTCACATGCAAGTTTTTCAGGTGTTTGCATATGCCCAACACACTTCTGTTGATGTTCAAGGAAACACAGTAACTTGCCTAGAGAGTCCTCTGAATGATTCTCTCTATTTCAAGGACTGAAGCTCACAGAACAAGYAGTTTCTCTTAGAATATGACAGGTATATGCCACAACCAGGTGTTTTTTTCCTAGACTTTGACAAATCATACATACTTGAACTCAGAATTTGGGAAGTGCTGGTGTGTGAAGCAGTCTTCTGGATKTTTTGTGTTACCAGCTTTATACATTTTGCATTTTCTTTGAATGCTGAGTAAATGTTTTCTATGGGATCTTCAGCACCTGAGATTCTCTTCTATCTTAGTTCAATTGCATAAATTCTTACTGCATTGCAAAACTCAACAATGTAGTATTCCCAATAAAACTTTGACCCTTTGTGTCTGGGTACACACATGTGAGATCACACAGAAAATGAACAACAATACACATGAATGATTTTGGATATCATCGTAGGGCACAGTAGTTGAAGCTCCTGCCTTTCTTGGTGGATCAGGCATTCCTAGCTGTGCTGACTTGGAATTCTTGCCTTCTTTTATCTTCATAGAGCCATAAACCCAGACAGCTTTTTTATCCTGTGTAGACTTAGACACCTATTTTGGATACCAGAAGATGCTATCTGAATCCATCACAGTGATGTGTGCCCTTAAATATGAAGAGGGTGTGTATGGAATTCAGGTCTGGAAGGTAAAATTACAAAATGCTCTAGATCTCAAAAGTACTTAAAAATTATCTATCAATAGAATGTGTTAATTGATTGCTACAAAAGCCTCTCTTTAAGCTGCTTGATTATGCTTTTTTTCTCATTCAGAATTGAAATTTTCAGACTGACACCTAGGGGATTAAAAGAAATATTCCATTGTCACAGAGGGGGTTAAATTCCCATAAACAGGACACAACTCTCTTCTGCGTATGTATCTTTGTACAAGAAATCAACCCAGGTTCTCATTCAGGAAGTAGTACTGGTAGGGTTTATCATTTTTCTGACCCACTTTGAAGTGCAGCCTCATCAACAACCTAGGGATCAGGTTGTATTTTCAATATTCACTAACCAACCGTAGAAGAGAAAGGTCTCAATAGGTCCCAGATGCCAACTTATATGTCATTGTCTACTCAGTTTGCTGCTATGAGAGACAAGTGGTTTTTGGAAGGAATAAGGCACAAAACTTGAACCTAACTGATATCAAATCAAAGTAGAGTTCCTGACTCAGGTGAGCTCTTTTGCTTTTGGATCTACTATAAGCTGAGATGAGGTTTACCACCAATGCACAGTTCCTAATACAGACAGCATGGGGTCTCCCAAGTGAGATGTTTGACTGTAATTTGGTACCCAATACTGTGGAAACTAAAAAAAAAAAAGTGTCAATGTTTACGGAAAAAAAATTCTATCAATGGTTGTTTCTGCTGGGTTCCCAGAAGATCATTTGGGGATTCTGTTTGGGGCATATACCCTTAATCTGGTGACCTTTGCACTTTGATGTACACTGAGTATTGAAGCCACAGTGCATCTCAGTTGTGGAAAGAACTTACAAATCAAAGAGACCACCTCCCAAGCCGAAATCAAGAGGAAATTTCTGGTACACTGTGGAAGGTGTCACTGTGGAAGTTGTGACATGTAAATACCTTGAGGAAACGTTCCTCCCCTTCTCACACAGACTCTCCAGTTCATCTAGAACCACAACCATGTAGTATTGATCGCTATCCTCTTCATTGACCAATCTGACCACAAAACAACCTAATACACCAGGAAAAGCTCTCTGGCCTAGAGAGAGTAGTTAGCTTGACTGAACACATTTCATACAAATTTGTCATTTTTCTGTATTTTTAATGACCTTACCACTGAGGCTGTCTGTGTCTTGCATCCACCTCACATGAAATTAGTGTTCTATAGTAGAGATGATGGGATTATAGCACTGTCAGTGAGAGACTGGTAGAAAGAAGCTGATTATGACCTGTGAGTGAGTGAACATTCTCTTCACTGCTTCTGTTGCTGGCCCTTAATACATTGTTCTCCACAAATTTCACAGAAAGTGTTACTTTGTTTATAAATACAGGAACAGAAGTGAATATAATTGAAACAGATTTGAAGTTCCTTAGAGATGCTATTTAATTGTACAGTAAAAGTTAACTTGTGTCAAGATCTTAAGTCTTCTATCAGATATCACAAAAACATGTTAAATGAGAGGTGTGATTACTAGATAATGGGATTGGCAGGTGCTGGAGGGCAACCTTGTCCTAGCTGTTAGTTGTTTCCTCTTTCTCTCATTTTCCCCATTGTCTGTCTCTCTTATTTGTTGTTGTGGCTGGATCTCAGTGTAAAGCAATGTCTGACTTGAAAACCACTATGCAGTGCTGGCTGGCCTGGAACTTTCAAAAATATATCTGTTTCTGCCTTCCATGTGCTAGGATTAAAGGCTTTTTAATTGCTGTGGTTGTAAAAATTAAAATTTATTTTCTGACATTGTCCTGTATGTCTATAATAGGTCTTGAACATACTTACTCTTCACTGCCCTCCCCTATGATCCTCTAAGCCCTTCTGAAACCCCAGTTCTAAAGACCATCCTACTACCACATCTTGTTAAATGTAGTGATTCTCTCTGTCTCTGCCTCTGTCTCTGTCTCTGTCTCTGTCTCTCTCTGTCTCTCTCTGTCTCTCTCTGTCTCTGTCTCTGTTTCTGTCTCTCTCTCTCTCTCTCTCTCTCTCTCTCTCTCTCTCTCTCTCTCTCTTTCTCTCTCAAAACATATTTGGGCTGTGTGTTTCTATGTGAGATTGTATATGCTACAGTCTCTTTGAAGTTCAGGAGAACTTGCTTGACTATGTGGGATCCCATGATTAAACTCTGCTTGTCAGGCTTGGTGGCAAGGGCCTTGTCCAATGAAGCCAAATGTCCTGCTCCATTTTCTATTTGTYGTTTGTTTGTTTTTGTGTGTGTTTTGTTTTTTATTCATGCTGTGTTTGTTCAGGGTGCCTTGCTTATCTGTACTTGTCCTTTTGGATTCTGGGAAATTGTCCATTCTCTACACCACCTCCCCTTAAAAAGGATCCCTCCTGCCCCCGAAGAGTTACTATCAGTAATTCTTCTACTAAAGCCAGAGCAGGAGCTTCTATCCTACGCATGTGGGAATACTGAATGTGCTCCACCTTGTGAAGCTGTAGTGGAAGTAACCACAGTTGCTGGGCCTTTATGAGGGCAATGTTATCCTGTCCAGAACAGACCTTTTCACACACACATCTCCAGCCTCCACCTTTTATACTGTTTCTGTGTCATGTTACATCAAAACCCCTGAATGGTGATGTCTGATGTGTGTCTGTGTGATATAAATCTCTCATTTGGGGCCAAACACTCAGCATTTATTTTCAACCTTTTGAAAAGTAGTTAAGTCTATGTATTAACAGATTCCCATGCAAAGGAGTTTGTTTGATTAATAAAGAAAGCAGCACTAATCTATGAACATGAACATATTTAGGAAGCAGTTTGACTTACTCTTTGCCTAAAATGGTATGAAGCTGGAAGCAATACTGGACTTTCTTTTAATGATCTGAAGCAGTTATTCCAAGGTTGCTCAGAAATTTTTGAAACTAAATGACAGGGGTGAATATCATAGGGAGAGAATGGTTCCTGCTGGATCCTCAAGTGCATTCAGGGGCTCACTAGCCATTGCATCCTGAGAATAATGAACTCTCATCCATTTCCATAAGTCAACACTCATCAAGTAAATCATTCATGCTATCTATACTGATGACCCTTCCATCACTACAGTGTACAGTTTTCTTACCAGTGTCTCTTACTCTTAGATGTCTCAAACTAGGTGAGGGTAGGAAGTGGATCTGTAGTCCTCTCTATAACCCTCCATGTGATTCTACCCCTACCTTAGAAACAGAAACCCTCTTTCTCTCCATTTCTCCTGTTCTATACTTCCTTATTGTGCTTGCCCCTGCTGCTTGCTTCTCTGATCTAAGTGAAGACAGAGGTAATATTTTTCCATATCACAGTTCGAGACAGAGACATCCCCAAAACCTCAGCCCAACATTTTGCAGGCCAACAGTGTTAAGAGAAGCTATTTTATTGGTAAAAGCCTAGGCTAACAACCTGGTGATCACTCCTAGATCAAAAGAGCCAAAGGAAAGAAAGCATTCTGATCTACAGTACTCTCCAGAGTACCACCTATTTTAAAGAGAGTGCATGGGACTCAACAGAAGGTTCAGTGCTAAAGAGAAACACATTCAATCCTTGGAACATATTTGATCTCAGCACCTATACTGTGGTTTACAAGGCTCTGTATTGTAGTCCTAGGGAATTTAACTTACTATGGTGACATCAATTGTCACCAGAAATGCATATAACTACATGCAGACCAAATACGCACACATAGAAGTCTTCAAAAAAATCAAGAAAAATAGAAATCCATAATCACAGGACTCTTGAAACTTGCATCTGATCGACTCTCACTAGGTTTGCTCAGGCTTGAGGCAGTCCCTCATTCTGCTTTTCCCATCACTGGGGACTGGCAGAGAGAAACTACAGGAAAGAGAACTGAAGATTTCGGAGTTCTAAAGGAAGCTTGAGATGACTGAAAACACTAAGCAGCAAGAGAGTGGRGAATATGGACTTTCTAGCCAAGTGCATATGGACTTTATTCTCAGCCATCAGCTCTCCCTGATTTGCACCAGACAGATCATGATGGCACTTATTGAGTGTTCTCTGAAGGAGTTTTTGAGGTAGATTATGAGGTTGCAAGTAGAGGACCCGAGGAAGAAATGGGAGGTTGGAAATATTGTCAGTCTTCCTATTGTTCATTATCCTGGGAGTTTTGTCTTACTGGAATGAACTTTATCTAAGCAGATATGGTTTTGGCTGAGGTAAATGGAGAATTTAAACAGTGTCCAAAGAAACATGGAATGAGAAAATTCAGAGCTGAGGGAAAAACAAAAGTCTTGGGACTCATGTAATTTTAAGTAGAAGGTGGCTAATATCTTCTCGTTCTTTTTCATTGAGTCCCAAGGCAATTAGGTAACTCATCCAGAAGACAAAAAAAACAAACAAACAAACAAAAAAACCAAAAAAAACAAAAACAAAAAAAAAAAACAAATGTTTTCTGAGAAAACTAACTTAACTCACACCTTAGGTTTTGGCACTTGGAAAGAGAGGCAGTAATGTACCATGATTTTTAGCCTGTTTGGATTATATCCTGAGACCCCAACTAAAACAGATCCACCTTTAGAGGAGAGACACTTCCTGAAATTCTGGAACTTCTCCATCMACAAGAGCAATGAACTACTCAGATGCTTTCTTTAATACAGCTGAGCTTGGAGCAGTTTCTCCTGCCTGCTGCTGCCTACATTTTCCTGTTAGCATAGTAAGTGGCATTATCAGTCTATGAGATGTGAGATATATTGATATTTCTTCATAAAGATTTAGCCTTGTGTTTCTTTTTGAAAAAAGTAGTATATCTAAATAAGGTAAGCTAGTCATGGATACTATTGAGTCACCTGCCTCATCTTCACTAAGCTTTGAAAGACAGTGATATTGATGTTCTGTTTAGACCAAAGTTGGCAATTTGAAATATTCAATTTCTATAGTACAAAACCAGCACATTATCACTGTAGGTGTCAGAAGCTAAAAGATACTAGATAGGTCAGGAAAGATATAGTAGTCGTAAAGAACTGCTTATTGCTCACAGCCCCAGTCAGTGCCTTACTCTCTCTGGCTACTAAGATTTCAATGATTGAGAGGGATTTAGATGGAGCAGAGGGATGAAGTTCTTCACAGGTTGACTAGAGCCTCCTGAGGAGACAGAGATTCTAAGCTGAACAGGGGAATTGGCATGCGTGTCACTCATTGTTGAGTGCCTGCCCCCTGTCTGTCTGTGGGAACTCCATGCATCTACCTCCATCTCTGGACAGGGGTTGCTTGGTAGCAGTAGCAGGCTGTAACACTGGCCACCACATTGGTTATGCAGTTGACATTCTAGGACCCTCCGCCTTCTTATCTAGAGATTTCTGAAAGTAAGAACATGATTGGAAAGATATTAGTATCCAACACATTATGAAAAGGAGGAATCCATAGGCCCATTGGTTACCATGAAGTGAAACCCAAGTCTGGTTTCCTGAGGACAAGGGGCGGGTCCTCTAGCAAATGAGTAAACAATAGAAAACTTGGTTGTAGCATTACAAAGAAGACTTTTGAAGTATGCGTATAGACATATGTCTACACACACAAATGAGGTGTCTCCATTTGTGGGACATTTGAGTATGTGTTCAGGTGAGGTATTTATGGGTGTGAGCATACACTTGTAGGTGTCAGTATTCATATATTTGTGCTTAGGTCTTGTATGCCTGTGGGCTCACATTTACGTGTTTTTGAGTGGATGTCTTTGGGCATGTGATGTGATGTGTGTGTGTGTGTGTGTGTGTGTGTGTGTGTGTGTGTGTATGTGTGATTATGTTCATGTTTATCTACACTTGCCTATTTTAAGGTCAGATGACATTTAGGTGTTGCTTTTCTTCACCCAGATTTATATGGGCTCAAGAATTGACCTCAGGTCTTCAGTCTGGCACAGCAACTGCAACTTAACAATTTTCCTGAGCTGAGAACACCATTATCTGGGTTTGGAAAGTTGGCAGATTAGATAAAGCTATCCAGTGTTCTCTACCCTGGCCAGTCTTCCCTGGAACTAGTCACTCAGTACTAATTGGATCAGACTCTGCTCATCTACTTTCTGCTTCCCCTTTCTTGCCTGGTATATAGATGCCCTGAGGAGAAGTATAGACCTCAGACCCCTGTGCATGACTGAGAAAGGAGACCATTGGGAACCACAGCATTCATTTCAGACACTGCTGTTCCCTTCTGTTCTGGTGTGTACCTGCATCTGATGCCCCAATGAAAACCTGGGCTGTGGACTCCTTCTTCTGTCTTTTCTCTGCCTCCTTAGGGCTTGCATGCTGGAGGAGTCTAGTAGGACACACTTCATGCATGAATTGTCACTTATTCATGATCGTCTTATGCTATAATATAAGGGAGTTTACCTAGAGCATCTATCATTCTTACATTTAAAATTGAGAAACAAAGTTCAGAAAGAGAAAGCAGCCCTATAGTTTGTACAAGGCACATTATGATCCTCCTGCCTCTAAATCTACATTTGCATGAAAACATTCAGCACTTTCTTTCTTTCTTTCTCTATTTTCTTTCTTAAATTTTATTAGTTTTTAAATAATGTTTTCATACAGTATATTCAGATCATGTTTTTCTCTCTTAACTCCTAGAGCCTCTCCACCTACCTTCCCAGCCAACTTCATTCTTTCCCACCTAACTTTATGTTCTCTCTCTCAAAAAAAGCAAGAATCAAAACCAAACAGAAATTATCACCACTTTTAAAAAATACTGAAATTTGCAATAGAATAAATTTGTAAAGTTAAACACTTTGCATGCTGTATATATACACACATACATTTTGGAAATGTTAGACATTAATGATGATCAACAATTTCTACAGAAAACTGAAAATACCCCTCTGAAAACATCTATAGTTTAATGATTTCTCCCTCATAGTTGATGATTAATATCTTGCACCAGGTCTAGTCTTTTGTGCCAGTGCTGCTGAATCAGAAATGACAGGAAGCTGTTGTACTTAATGTTGGACAAGAATACATGGAAGAATAATAAGAGTAGGAGAAATAGAACAGAACATGAAGATGGAAGGAGAAAAAGATCATGCTGATAATAAAAACAACAATGGCAGTATAAATTTATACTAGACTACTGACTCAGTGACTTGACAAACACATTAGGATGTATTTTATCTGAAGCCTTGTGTCATACTGCAGTTATACAATATTTGATCTTTGCCTTTTTAGATTTTGAACCCTCAGTTGAGTTCCTATTTTAGCATAGGAAGTACTTAGAGAAAGCTACCTCATGCAATGCCAGTAATGACCACAGGATCACAAATGTGGGCATTACCAGGAACAGGAATATGTTGACCTTGCACTGGAGGCAAAAATTTCTAATGCATTGGAGAGGCTAGTATGGTGAACCATTGGACTAAATTACTTCAGGTATAAAGATTACAAGCTTAGTCACATTTTTCAAATGATATGAAACAGCAATATATGATTTGACAGGGGAAGCCAGATAGTGGATAACACTCAACTCTAGCTTTGTTTCTGAGTACAGCTCATGGTTTGAAAAGATTAAGTGTAACTTTAATTTTTTCAAGGTTCTTAACCATTTTAACATCCTTTTTAGCCTACCACCCACCAAAGATAGTGGGGAAAAAGTTATATCGGAAGTGGAACTGTTTAAATATATTTTTTTTTTTTGGAGCAAATCTCACCTGTGTTGTCAGGCACAGGTCACCAGTGGCAGCTCAACTCACCCACACACACTTCACAGATACACTAGCAGACTAGTTGGGATGGCAAACAGAAATCAGCATTGGTACTATCTAGCAGAGACAGCCAGGCCTCAGCCTCATAAGTCAGTAGGAGAAACCAGGGCCAGCAGGAACACCAGTAAAGTTCTCTGCTGTGCCTCTCAGAGYAAAGCAAAGATCAATGAAGATATGAGACCAACAAGTACTTTACAGTTAGCTCTATAAATAAGCCAAGCTCAGCCTCTGTCTCTGTCYATGCAGTCCTTTTTATTCTCCCTCTAAACAGCACATGTCCTTGACAGGTTTTGCCTCAGCACAGGAGTCTGTCTCAGCTGACATCACTCTGCCAATCTGCCTGAGTCTGTGGAAGAGGGAAAAACTGCAGTATACCACCAGAAATTTTTCAGTGGGACTCTCTATGGAGTCCCAACAAATGGAGCTCAACTATGTAGTGCAAGGCAGAACAATGTATGYGTGCTGTTATTGAAGAATCCTTTTTCATGTGTCCTWTCATGTGCTTGCTTTAGCAGAACCTTCTTTACCTGTGTCTGCTTCAGCTAAACATTTCTTCACTTTTTTGCTGGAGCAAAACACCATCCAACTGACTTTCCAAAAAACCCTTAAGTTTACACTTTCATTAAATTTGAACAGATAGGACAACATTTTAAGTGTATTTTGGGGACAAGAAAAATCATTGAGTTCAAGATTGAGAAAAATCTTGAACCTGAATTATGAGGTCTCACACCTTTTCATGTGTGTTCTTGTTCACTGACCCTAAAATCTTCAAGCAGGAAAGTAAGGGTGGTGATGACCCAGTATAGAAATTGTGTTTATTAGGTTTAGCATTTATATTGAAGCTTACCATTAATAAAGAGCTAAATTTTAAGTGAGACTCTATTGTAATAAATATAGTCATGAAGCAAATAATACATTAAGTATACTTAATTTTAAATATTTATATTTATTGTTTTAAAATTATGTGTGTTATGTCTATATGTGGTTCTGTGCACTTGACTGACTTTAAGTACCTTCAGAGGTCAGAGACATCAGATCCCTCTGGAACTGGAGTTTCAGGTTGTTGGGATGCTCCCAAGTACTTGGAACTNGATAACACTCAACTCTAGCTTTGTTTCTGAGTACAGCTCATGGTTTGAAAAGATTAAGTGTAACTTTAATTTTTTCAAGGTTCTTAACCATTTTAACATCCTTTTTAGCCTACCACCCACCAAAGATAGTGGGGAAAAAGTTATATCGGAAGTGGAACTGTTTAAATATATTTTTTTTTTGGAGCAAATCTCACCTGTGTTGTCAGGCACAGGTCACCAGTGGCAGCTCAACTCACCCACACACACTTCACAGATACACTAGCAGACTAGTTGGGATGGCAAACAGAAATCAGCATTGGTACTATCTAGCAGAGACAGCCAGGCCTCAGCCTCATAAGTCAGTAGGAGAAACCAGGGCCAGCAGGAACACCAGTAAAGTTCTCTGCTGTGCCTCTCAGAGYAAAGCAAAGATCAATGAAGATATGAGACCAACAAGTACTTTACAGTTAGCTCTATAAATAAGCCAAGCTCAGCCTCTGTCTCTGTCYATGCAGTCCTTTTTATTCTCCCTCTAAACAGCACATGTCCTTGACAGGTTTTGCCTCAGCACAGGAGTCTGTCTCAGCTGACATCACTCTGCCAATCTGCCTGAGTCTGTGGAAGAGGGAAAAACTGCAGTATACCACCAGAAATTTTTCAGTGGGACTCTCTATGGAGTCCCAACAAATGGAGCTCAACTATGTAGTGCAAGGCAGAACAATGTATGYGTGCTGTTATTGAAGAATCCTTTTTCATGTGTCCTWTCATGTGCTTGCTTTAGCAGAACCTTCTTTACCTGTGTCTGCTTCAGCTAAACATTTCTTCACTTTTTTGCTGGAGCAAAACACCATCCAACTGACTTTCCAAAAAACCCTTAAGTTTACACTTTCATTAAATTTGAACAGATAGGACAACATTTTAAGTGTATTTTGGGGACAAGAAAAATCATTGAGTTCAAGATTGAGAAAAATCTTGAACCTGAATTATGAGGTCTCACACCTTTTCATGTGTGTTCTTGTTCACTGACCCTAAAATCTTCAAGCAGGAAAGTAAGGGTGGTGATGACCCAGTATAGAAATTGTGTTTATTAGGTTTAGCATTTATATTGAAGCTTACCATTAATAAAGAGCTAAATTTTAAGTGAGACTCTATTGTAATAAATATAGTCATGAAGCAAATAATACATTAAGTATACTTAATTTTAAATATTTATATTTATTGTTTTAAAATTATGTGTGTTATGTCTATATGTGGTTCTGTGCACTTGACTGACTTTAAGTACCTTCAGAGGTCAGAGACATCAGATCCCTCTGGAACTGGAGTTTCAGGTTGTTGGGATGCTCCCAAGTACTTGGAACTGAACTCAGGTCCCTTGCAAGAGAAGCATGAATTCATACCAGATGTGGTATACACCTTTATTCCTAGCACTCATGGGGCAAGGAGGCCTTCTACTATTTGGGCTTTTAGTTTGTGGGTGTCTACCACCACTGATATCCCTAACTTCCAATAGGCTCCCCAAATTCTCAGCCTATGGCAGGTCTAATTGAGACTCCCTAGCTTATGGTGCTTTCTTGTTCTCAGGGTATGAGGATAGCTCAAGTTTTAGCAACGGCTTGTCTCTTAAAGTGATGCTTTGCTCCTGGATGCCTGTGACCCTGTCTCTTGATTTTTMGGAGACAGCAAGCACACGTTAAAATATCGCAACAGATTTCAGAGATCTGCTTGCCTCTGTTAAACACAGAGGATAAGCTAGCTGGGTAGAACCCTGTTCTGAAATGACCATTTTTACTATTTCTGGGCCTAACCACCACTCCCTAAATCTCATTATCTTTGTCCTTAGTATATTTCTGACAAATTGGCTCATAATACAGTAGCTACTTTCATTCCTTTAGTTGTATGAAAGCTCTCATAATTTGTATTGTATCCATATATTTTGCATAGTTGAGAAATTATTCTCGAACTTATATTTTTAGAGTTATTTTTCACAAACTTAAGGACTGTTCTGAAGGTCCTAGAGTTTACCATTTTGCTGAGATGTTAGCCACACCTTCCCTGTCATTAGCCACACATGCAGTCTTTGATTATCATGGAGTCATTAACATTAAAAGGGAGGACATTCCTTAAACGAGGAATGTAAAATAAGTACATTATTATGCAAACAAGCCTTATGCCCTTGGCAAACATTGACCCTCCTAGTGGCCCATATGCTGTCCCCATCAAGGCCATGGCATCCAGAGGTGAAGCTCCTGTGTCTGCCTCACCCCTGGCCCCAGAACTCAGCCACTTAGCCTCCTCACCCATGATCAAGGCCATGGTTATCTTCAACAAGTGCAGGACACTATGACTCTCCAAGATCTACCTGTGAACATACAAAACATCAAATCACCAGGCAGACTTTCAATTTGGTATCTATAGCCCAGATCTGCCAAGTACTGCAATGTTCTAAGAAAGTTATTAATCCCCCCCCCCAGACCCAGTTCTTGAAGCTGAGGCAAAATGCCATGTGCAGGAAGCCCAGAGCTTTTCCAATCTTAATCAATATAGTTGTGTTTCAGTACACAATTCAGTATAGTTGTGTTTATGTATTTTTTCCTTTATGCTTTTAAAGTGTTTTTTAGCACTTCATGATAGGTTATTTCTCTGCTGCTGGTGAAATTAGCCAATTTAAGCCAGGTTAGATAATATTAAAGACAGGTCAATTGGGAAGCTGCACTCAGGTGGGCAAGTTTACTGGCCCCAAGGACTAAGGCCAGGGAAGTTAGCAAGGGAATGGGGAGGAGGTAGGGGAGGGAGAAAGAGAAAGGGGTGCGTACTTAGAGAGAGAAGAGAAGAGGGAGAGAGATCAAAATGTCTGGATTATATAGGGAGGAGCCTCTGGGGGAAGAACAGCCCAGCCCCTGGACAGGAAAATTAAGGTTTGGGGTCAGACTATGCCAGATCGGGACTGATGGGTATTGGGAGAATCTGGAGGCTAGGACTGCTTTGGTACGTAAAATAAGCACCTGAGTTCCTTGTCCCGGGTCTAAAATCAAACACTTCATAAATGTGTGAACTGAAAGGTAATCATATCTACCCCGATATCTCACCTCCAACCTCCTCTTTAGTCTGCAAATCTCCTCCCAACTTCAAGTCTTTAAAAATAAAATTTTAGAGGGTTAGAGAGATGACTCAACAGTTAGGAGCACTGGTTGCTCCTCTAGAGGATTTGGATTGGACTGCTAGCACCCATATAGTGGTTTGTCAGGAGCCATAATGGGACAAGCTAATATACTAGCAGGCAATCATCCTGAAATGGCCTGCTTCAGATTATTATATAATCTGCAAAAGGTGAGCCCTCATTAAGCAAGGTTGTGAGTAACTTATTTTGGGAAAGATTCCTGCTACTAATATGCTTTTCCTGTTATTATTAAACATATATAATAATCAATAAGTAATAGCACACTCTTTTGGAGCAGATCTCTGCAGATCCACAAAAAATGTACTGTCTTATACTGATGCTATGTAGACAAATAGATGGCATAAGTTTTAATGATGATCCTATAAGAATTCCTAAAATAATATATGTAATTATTAAGCTCTTTTATAATGGGACTGCTATTGGGTCCTTTTCTGGTAGTCAAAACTGCAATGATAACTCTACCAGTCTCCCAACKGTCACCAGTTAATTGCTCTTAGATGGTAACCAGACTTACTCCTCCTCAGAGCACATACCAAGAGGTTGTAAAACAATTAAACAAAAGTTATAAAAAGGGAACTAATGATTTATTATAGGTGCTAGGACAGAAGATAAAATATTGACTGGGTTTATCTATACAAAATTTCACTAATATCTTCATTATGGTTTTTAAACCTTCAGTGAACCGGTGGAGTTGAGACAGTTGATAGATATTTAGCTAGATATTCGTAATGTAAAGATTCTCTGTTGTAAACTTGTATTTCAATTTATKATTTGACTTTTTGTGTGAACTAGTGATGAACTTAGTACCATGTGATCATGTATTCTGAAAGATGTATAAGTACTAAGGACAAAGAGATAAAGAAGAATTAGGGTAGAAACTTTTCCCCTTCCCCATTTAGAGTAGAATTTTTGCCTTTCCCCTCTTAGAAGAATATTTCCCTTTCTCCACTTAGGATCTTTCCACTTTTCCCTCTTAAATAGCCTTCTTTCTTTCTTTCTTTCTTTCTTTCTTTCTTTCTTTCTTTCTTTCTTTCTTTCTTGAGGAGGCAATTTCTTTTTTTCTTTTTTATTTTTATTTTTTATTTTCTGTATTGTTTGTTTACATTCTGAATGCTTTCCTCTTTCCCAGTTCCCCCCTCATCATATGTCCCATAAGTCCCCTTAGATAGCTTTCAAATGAAACTTTTTACAACTTAGTAATAAACTATAACCACTTCTCCTAGTGTCCCATTTTCTTTGAGGCTGAAAGTTAGAGCCCAGCGGTTCCTGCTGAGATAGAATGRAGGCCACATTGCCTAATCCTCTGCTGTTAGGCTGCAGTTGTTAATCACCTAAGCCTAAGTCTTTTACCCTCATAAAGAGCAAGAAAATTTTTAGGTCTTTTTAGAAGTTTTTATTTTTTATAAAGTTTTTTTTCCTTTTTTTTTTTTAAATTAGATATATTCTTTATTTACGTTTCATATGATTTCCTCTTTCCTGGTTCCCCTCCCCTGAAAGTCCCATAAGACTTCTCCCCTCCCCCTGTTCTCCAATCAACCCCCTCTTGCTTCCCTGTCCTGGTATTCCCATATACTGCTGCATCAAGCCTTTCCAGGACCAGAGGCCTCTCCTCCCTTTGATGTCCAACAAGGTCATCCTCTGCTGCCTATATGTCTGGAGCAATGGCTAACAACATGTGAAATATCTGGTTGATGTTTTTGTCCCTGGGAGCTCTGGGAGTACTGTGTGGCTCATATCATTGTTCCTGCTATGGCACTGCAAACCCCTTCAGCTTCTTGGGTCCTTTCTCTAGCTACCCCATTCGGGAACCTGTTATATTTATAATATCCAGAAGCTGAGCCRGGCGGTGGTGGCGTACGTCTGTAATCCCAGCAGTTGGGAGGCAAAGGCAGGCGGATTTCTGAGTTCAAGTCCAGCCTGGTCTACAAAGTGAGTTCCAGGACAGCCAGGGCTACACAGAGAAATCCTGACTCAAAACAAAACAAAACAAAACAAAACAAAACAAAACAAAACAACAACAACAGAAGCTGAAAAAAATGCAGATGTCCTTCAAGGGAGGAATGGATACAGAAAATGTGGCATATTTACACAATGGACTACTACTCAGCTACTAAAACCAATGTATTCATGAAATTCTTAGGCAAATGGGTGGAACTGGAAAATACCATCCTATCATTTCTCTTTTGGCTAAGATCAAGTGTGAAAAATACAATCCTAAGTGAGGTAACCCAATCAAAAAAGAACACACATGGTATGCACTCACTGATAAGTGGATATTAGCCCAGAAGCTTGGAATACCCAACACAAAATTGACATACCACATGATGCCCAAGAAGAAGGAAGAACAAAGTATGGATACTCTGGCCCTTCTTAGAAGGGGGAACAAAATACCCAGAGAAGGAGATACAGAGACAAAGTGTGGAGCAGAGACTGAGGGAAAGACCAAAGCCCACCCAGAGACTACCCCACCTAGTGATCCATCCCATATACAGTTAAAAAAACCCAGACACTATTATTGATGCCCACAAGTACTTGTTGACTGGAGCTGGATATAGCTGTCACCTGGGAGGCTCTGCTATAAAGTTTAATATTCTTCTTCTTTCTTTTCTTTTATTTTTTTTACAATCCAGTCATTATCCACCTCCTTGTCTGCGCTCCTACAGTTCCTCATCCCATTCCCCCCACAGCCACTGTCTCCAGGWGGATGTCCCTCCATCCAACCATACCTCCCCACTCCCTGGGGCCTCAAGTCTCTCAAGAGTTAGGTGCATCTTTTCTCCCTGAGGCCAGACCAGGCAGTCCTCTGCTGTATATGGGTCAGAGGCCTTATATCAGCTAGTGTATGCTGCCTGGTTGGTGGCTCAGTGTTAGAGATCTCAGGGGTCCAGGTTAGTAGAGACTGCTGCTCTTCCTATGGAGTCACCCTCCTCCTCAGCTTCCTCCAGCCTTTCCATAATTCAACCACAGGAGTCCCAGGCTTCTGTCCATTGGTTGGGTATGAGTATCTGCATCTAACTCAGCTGCTTGTTAGGCCTCTCAGAGGACAGCCAGCTCTGTACAGTTGAGACAGAGCTCAACTCTGTAACAGTTGAGGACAGTTGAGCTCCTCTCTGTAAACACATCATAGCATCAGTAATAGTGTCAGGCCTTGGAGCCTCCCCTTGAGTTGGATCCCAATTTAGGCTGGTGTTTTGGAACATTAGAGAGCTATAAAGCCCTGAGACCCTCGGACTTCAAAGTCATCACCTGATTCCTACTCCATACCTCCACCACTACCTTCCACTGGCCAGGAGGCTCCCGGCAGTGGTTCACAATTGTCTGTGTTTGAAGTCTAGGGGATCTGAAGTCCTCTTCTGCCCTCTATGGTCACTAGGTACACAGGTAGTACACAGAATTACATGCAGGCAAATCATTCATACACATGCAAAATAATAATACATTTTAAATCTTAATTTTTTTCTAGTTAGTCCTGCTAATGTGTTTTTGGGTATGAGGGCATCCACTAAAGCATAGTCAACCTATTAGTGGTTACAGACTCTGTAACAAATGATTGTTTATCTCTCAGCAACTACCTAACTGCCAATAGCTTGTTTGTAAGGAGTGCAGCCTCGAGACTAGCTATGCCCTCTGTGCCAGGAGTTTGGCTGGATTTTCATAGGTCTGTGCAAACAACCACAGCTACTGTGAGTTCTTGAATGTGATAGCTGTGTCAAGTCCAGGAGACAGTCTCTCACAGCTCTTCTTCCCATTCTTTGGTGCTTGCATTCTTTCTGCCATCTCTTCCTTGGCATTTCTTGAGTTTTGGTGGTGGTGGTGGTGGGGGTAAATGTAGGTGTTTTGTTTAAGGCTGAGCACTAAGTATCTTATTCTTCATGCTTTGACATGTTGGACATCTCTCCACTGACTGCTGCTCAACACAGCAAGAAGCTTCTCTCACCAAGCCCAAGAGCAGCACAGGTATATGAGTAAAAGAAGGTAATTTGAAAGGATGTGAGAACATAGGAACTGAGGGCCTTTCATTGACTATCTGTGACTGGAACTGGTCGTCTGTCACAGAGCTCCATACCAGGTAGTGCAGGGAGATAGCTAGCCTCCCAGGAGTGTAAACAGGCCTGTGAGTGCAGGTAGGACCACCCCTGCTGCTCAGAGGAACCTATCCTAAACCCTCAGGACACAGTAACCCAGGAGCTACCTGGGACCGGAGGCTTCCTATTTTCTTCTTCACCAAGAGCACAAGAGCTACTTACTGAAATACCACCAGGAGAGAGCTGGTCTCCCAGGAGTGCCCACACATCTCTGAGCACAGGTTAAACTGCCACTTCTCTTCAAATTCCTGGCCCAAGAGGGAGCCACTAAGAGTCATCAGGGCACAGGAACCAAGGTTCAGCTGGGGACAGGATAGGATCCTTCTGATTTCTGTCTGCACCCCAGAGCTGACCCTGTACTATAGCTCTCCATACCCAAATTCTTCATGGAGAGAACTGGGCTCCCAAGAAGACTGACACACAGGCTTGCAGGAGGGACAAGCCATAGTCAGAGACAGCAAGACTAACACCAGAGGTAAGAAGATGGCTAAAGGCAAGAGCAAGAATATAAACAACAGAAACCAAGGCTACTTGACATTATCATATCCTAGTGCTCCCAACAGAGTGAGCCCTGGACACACCAGAAAAGCAAGACTCTGATTTAAAATCATATATCATGATGATGACACAGGACATTCAGAAGGACTTAAATAACTTTCTTTAAAAAATACAAGAGAACACAGGTAAACAGGTAGACGACCTTAAAGAGGAAGTGCAAAAATCCCTGAAAGAATTCCAGGAAAACACAACCAAACAGGTAAATGAACTGAACAAAATCATCCAGGATCTAAAAATGGAAATTGAAACAAAAAAGAAATGACTAAGAGAGAAAACACTAGAGATAGAACACCTAGGAAAGAGATCAGGTCATAGATACAAGCAAACATCACCATCAGAAAACAAGAGATAGAAGACAGACTCTCAGGTACAGAAGATACCATAGAAAACATTGATAAAACAGGCAAAGAAAATGCAAAATGCAAAAAGCTACTAACCTAAAACATCCAGGAAATCCAGGACACAAGGAGAAGACCAATCCTAAGGATAATAGGTATAGAAGAAAGTGAAGATTCCCAAATTAAAGGCCCAGAAAATATCTTCAAAAATATTATGGAAGAAAACTTTCCTAACTTAAAGAAAGKGATGCCCGTGAACATAAAAGAAGCCTATAGAACTGCAAAAAGATTGTTCCAGAAAAGAAATTCCTCCTCTCACATAATAATCAAAACACCAAATGTATTAAACAATGAAAGAATATTAAAAGCAGTAAGGCACACACACACACACACACACACACACACACACACACACAAAACAAATAAAAGCAGTAAGGCAAAAA